>WWET01003959.1:9690-20554 GCA_011038615.1 Limnodynastes dumerilii | reverse complement strand
AAAGCGCAAGGTTTTTTGTGTATAGAATATATATATATATATATATATATATATATATATATATATATATATAATGGATGGGGCTACTATGTACAATGCACAATGCCAGGGCCTTTTCATGAGTAAATGGGAAGTTTAGACCATCTGGCGAGACCCAGAGGTGGGTACGAACCTGTTGTTCTGGCAGCAGTAGGTAGATGATGTCCTCTTCATATGGAAAGGAGCAAAGCACAGCATCAAAGAATTCATCACAAATCTCAATAAAAATAACTATAATCTATACTTCACTACAATGTACCATCAGGAGCAAGTTGAATATCTGGACCTTTCTATTCACATCCATAACAATACAATGTACACCACCACATTCCACAAAGCGATAGATATGAACAGTTCCATCTTGGCTACTAGTAACCACCACCAAGGCTGGCTTGCAAACATTCCTTCAGGTCAATTTAGAAGGTTGAGGTGCAACTGCACAAGGATTGAGGATTAGGAGAAGCAGAGTAGGACCTTCACAAAACAATCTTAAAATAAGGGCTATGCTGACGAGCAGGCAGAAGCATGGTAATTGTACAGTGTGGGAGGGGTATCCCACAATCGTGTAGTTCATCGGTCTTACAGATCCGCACGCTTTAGTTAAGGCAGGCTTATGGCAGCGTAAGCTTCCATAAAGCCTGCATGAGAGTGCAGAGTGGCAGAGGGAGTTCACTCCCCTATCTCGGTAAGATGAACAACTATTTACAAGAAAGCTCCTAATCTGAAACTGAAGCTAGTTGAGAAAAGCCTCAAAACACAGTTCAACACTACATTGCTGGCACAAAACAAAGGTTTTATTTCACTGCACTAGCTGCTCCAACTTTAGGTTACCATCACACCAAGGGTAAGAATGAATTTATTTCCAGCAATACAGGACAGACATATGGGATTGATGACAATATAACATGCCATACCAAAAAAACTTTTAGGAAGGACAGTTGCATCATTTAAAACCCGCATGGGAGAACGTACTAGGAACAAAATATCGGACCGGATCCAGACCCCGCACGTTTTCCATATGTGCGGAGGTCTGTAGAGAGAGAGGAGTGCATGCCCCCTGTTACTCCCCTCTCTCGTTACGCGGCCATAAGCCTGCATTAAATCTGTCATGCAGATCAGAGTTACTATTGTAATCCTAGCGTAACATCTGGAGGGCGCTTGCTTCCTCGAGTGAAGTCAGGCCACTTACGCACCTTGGGCCTGATCCAGAGCTACGCTGGGCCGTTGTCCGTAAGTACGGCAAGCATAGCTCTAGTGCACTCCCCCTGTGGCCGGCGTAATTACAGACTGTTATGCCACTGAAGTCTACCCTAAATATACTAAATATACTAATATACTGTAGTGGCTGGAGACACTCTCTAAGGAAATATTTTCACACTTGGGGCCAGATTTACTAAACTGCAAGTTTGCAAATGTTGCCCATAGCAAGCAATCAGATTCATACTGACATTCTCTAGTATGTAATAGGAAAGCGAGAGCTAGAATTTGATTGGTTGCTATGGGCAACCTCTCCACTTCTCCAAACCCGCAGCTTAGTAAATCTGGCCCCAGATGAACATTTGATTAAAATAGAATCCCTTTCCTCTTGTAAGGTTTGGGAGGCTAAAGATTCCACCATGTCTTAGTCAGGGTTGCCGACACTCCCGGGAATGTCCGGGAGACTCCCGAAATTCCGGCAGTTCTCCTGGTATCCCGGGAGAGCCAGCAAACCATCTGCAAGGGACTTGACACTTGTGGTTTCCATGAAACCACGGCCTCAAGTCCTGCCCCCTGCCTGGCCTGGGACGGGGGAGGGAATTAATGACGCAAATTGGGTCATTAAGACCCGCTCCAATCCCTATGAAATCCCAAAAAAGGTAACTGATCGTCTAGGGGCGGGGCTTTATGTATGTGATTTGCATAAATTGTGCCGTTTAGCCCCATCCCCTGCATGAATCTCCCGGAGTGAAGCTTTCAAAAGTCGGCAACCCTGGCCTTAGTTTGAAATATTGATAGCATTTATCATTTTTGCAGAATGGTGAGTTTCTGCTGGGTATGGAGAAACTGTTTAAATGGGTCAGACTTCCAGCTCTTACTACTATGCAGATGGTACACTACACACAGGATATGCAGGAATCACAGAAAGTAACATTTTGATTCAGGAAGTGTTGCCAGCATCCAGATCAGTCCAGAAAGCTGAACTAAAAGCTTAGGCCATTACCTGCATATATGTAGAAAACCAAACGGTAAATATCTATGCAATTGCAGGTATACTTTTGGGGTAGCACACGATTATGGTCCCATCTGGAAAAACAGGGTCACTAAGAAAGTGGCAGTAATAAAGGTAAATAAACACACTAGGGAATATACTCGAGAAGCTTACGGTAAAGCATTATTCCCAGTTATGGTGCAAATCTTGCAAGATAAATTACATTTCATGTGCAACAATGGTTAGTACTCTAAATAATCACTGGGTAGCACCAAGATTAACTATAGAGGTTGCACACGTCTATACAGCAGGTTGCACTATATTTGCCCTTCACAACTCTGGTAAGACAGTCCCTGTACCCACAAAATGAATGACCAAATCACTTTACCCCTTTCAGAGTCTGCAAATAGATTTTATTCAGCTACCTAAAACATCAGGTTATGAGTATTTGCTGGTGTGTGTGTGTGTGTGTGTGTGTGTGTGTGTGTGTGTGTGTGTGTGTGTGTGTGTGTGTGTGTGTGTGTGAATCTCTTCTCAGGATGTCATGAAGCGTAGCCTTGCAGGTCAGCAAACACTAGGGGCTAGATTTACTAAACTGCAAAAAATGGAAAGTGGACTTGTTGCCCATAGCAACCAATAAAATACTAGCTGAGATTCTCTAGTAAGTAATAGGACACCTGTTCAGGCTAACACATCCTCACTGCATCCTTCATCTATCCCTTCTCTTCCTTCCCACGCTCCTCCGCTCACACCTGCAGTCCACTTCCTTCCCCCTCCTTATGTCTTCTGTAAATTCTTCCATCCCACATATAGTGTGTTAGCTCACGGGGTCTGGTAGTATTTACCTTCGGTAAAATTTCCGGCAATAAAAATACCTCCACGAGTTTGCCGGCACTGAAAATCCAGACACATAAAAAATACCGGCCAAATTAATTACCGCCAATTTAAAATACCGTCACTGAAAATACCGTCACATAAAAAATACCAGCCAAATTAATTACCAGCAATTTAAAATACCGTCACTGAAAATCCAGACACATAAAAAATACCGCCAAAATAAATTACCGGCAATTTAAAATACCGTCACTGAAAATACCGACCCCAAAAAATTACCGGCAACACTGAAAATCCCGACACAAAAAATACCGGCAAAAAAATTACCAGCAATTTAAAATCCCTCCTGCTAAGCAAGACCCGACAATAACTACTGACAGCTAGAATCCCAACTGACTTCACGGAACAACAACAATAACACAATGTAGATGCATGTAAATGTCACCAATAAAAAATGTCACCAATTGCTGCCGATAACACAGTATAGATGCAAAATTGTTGCAAAAAAAATGACAAACATATCAGTGAGGTCTTTGCCACTATATCTGTTTGTAGTATACAGTGTTGGCACAGTACATACATCAGGCAGATAGATATAATATTGGAGGAAAGAAAAAGGGGGGGTGCAATAAAGGCTCTATCAATCCCTTGTTGTGGGTTCTTGTGTGCAACTGTGGTTAGTTATAGTAGTGATGATGGCAAGTAGTGCTCAGTTCTATGGTTGTGAATTAAACTGGCAAATAGCAAAGTGGATTCGTGTGAGCGCTATCTCCTGACGTTTAGTGGAAAATTGCACTCACACGAATCCATTTTGCTATTTGCATGTAGCAGGTCTTCGCACGATGCTGCCTCCTCTGGGTGTTTACCGCTCTGCTGGATGTCCAGATGCGCTGGTCTGTTCGGGGTCGGGAGGATGCCTGTCGGCTGACTCTTATCCTTGGACAGGCATCCTCCCGACCCCGAACACACCAGCACAGGCTGACTCTTATCCTCGGACAGGCATCCTCCCGACCCCGAACAGACCAGCACATCTGGACCTCCAGCAGAGCGGTAAACACCCAGAGGAGGCAGCATCGCGCAAAGACCTGCTAAATGCAAATACCAAAGTGGATTTGTGTGAGTGCAATTTTCCACTATATCTGTTAATTCCTTACTGTATTACACTATTGTGTTTCTCTCTTCCCCCTTTTGCTCTTTCCACCCGGACTACATCTCTCCTGTGCACCACTGACTTTTGGGGACACGTATACATAAGAGACAGCACCACTGTGAGCCTTTATACAAGGGACATATAGCCTCTCCACTTCAGGAGACCCTTTGTGATCACAATCCCTCGAGCATACCTTTCATACTTTCATACTTTAATTCACAACCATAGAACTGAGCACTACTTGCCATCATCTCTACTATAACTAACCACAGTCATGGGCGTAGCTATAGCTTTTTCATGGGGGGGGTTTTGGTTGGCAAAAAATAAAACAAAATACCTACCTACCTAGGTAGGTACTAATGTACCTAATTGAAATAACTTACCAGTTTCAGTTTTCCTTTTAGCAGCCACCATAGGCTTAAAAAAATCACTGATTCGTTTAATTTTTTCATGTACATCAGTCACCGGTACCTACACTTTATGCACGATGCACCACACTGCTTTAGCTTTGAATCAATACTAACAATCTTAGAATAATAACGCAAAGAAAATCCGCGGCACGACACAAAGGTTGAACAAAAATGGCGGTCGTCCACGCAGGTACTAGAAAACTCCAGCCGCATTCCGCGCAGGTACATTGTAGAACACTATACTTACACGTGGCCCCTCCCGCGTCGCACCTCATACCGCATTCGCTTGAGACCTGAAAATTTGTCACTGCGCATTCAAGGCCATTGTTCAACTTATATGCCGTGATCTGTATGTCTCTAACAACGGGTCATCCCAAGCGTAAGCTATAAATTGGCTATGTGTGCGTTGCTTACTTGCCGAGTCACCAACGCCGCCTGCCGTCTGGCCTGTTTCAGTGACACCTTTCCTTGTGCCAACCAATCTTTTGAGTACCTACTATGGAAATCCCATTCTATATAGTGCAAATTTTATTTTTGATGAAAACCCCATTCTATCTAGTGTAAATTTCATTTTCGATGGGGGGGTGGTTTGAACCCCACCTTAGTTACGCCCATGACCACAGTTGCACACAAGAACCCACAACAAGGGATTGATAGCGCCTTTATTGCCCCCCCCCTTTTTCTTTCCTCCAATATTATATCTATCTGCCTGATGTATGTACTGTGCCAACACTGTATACTACAAACGGATATAGTGGCAAAGGACCTCACTGATACGTTTGTCATTTTTTTTGCAACAATTTTGCATCTATACTGTGTTATAGGCAGCAATTTGTGAAATTTTTTATTGGTGAAATTTTTGGGGGCATTGTTGGCGTTAATGATGCATCTACATTGTGTTATCGGCAGTAATTGGTGACATTTTTATTGGTGACATTTTTTATTGGTGACATTTTTGGGGGCATTGTTGGTGTTAATGATGCATCTATACTGTGTTATCGGTAGTAATTGGTGACATTAATGAGAACGTTGAGACACCGCTCCCGGCACAGGATGACAGCGCATGCGGATGTGTGTAGCACTACAAGCATCAGCATGCCCTGCCTCATTGTTGTTCTGTGAAGTCAGTCGGGATTCTAGCTGTTAGTAGTTATTATCGGGTCTTGCTTAGCGGGAGGGATTTTAAATTGCCGGTAATTTTTTTTTGCCGGTATTTTTTATGTGTCAGGATTTTCAGTGTTGCCGGTAATTCTTTTTTGCTTGTATTTTTTATGTGTCGGTATTTTCAGTGACGGTATTTTAAATTGCCGGTAATTTATTTTGCCGGTATTTTTTATGTGTCTGGATTTTCAGTGCCGGAAAACTCGTGGAGGTATTTTTACTGCTGGTATTTTTACCGCCGAGAATATGACTACCACCCAGCTCACATGAGCTTCCTTCCTCCACCACTCCCCCCTCACTTTGTACCCTCTTGTCCCCCTCTGCTACCCTTTTACCGCATCCCCACCTGGTGGCTCCCTCTCAACCTCTCACTGCGCTCTATCCTCTGCTACCTGATCTTCCAAACTTGACACCTCGCATTTTGCCTTGCGTTCTGTGCTTGCCTCACTTTATTGTATTTCTGTGATATTTTTATAATCATATTGTATTTAATATATATACTATTCTGTCCATCCCTACCCTGTATGTCTGTACTGTATTTTGTTGTATTTTGAATGGCGCTGCAGACACCTTGTGGCACCTTATAAATAAGCATTAATAATAAATAATAATAGTTAAGTGAGAGCTAGAGCGCAAAGAAACTGTTAGCAGACATAGGGGTATATATTTACAAAGGGCAAATTTTGCCTGCGATTTTAATTCAAAACGTCTAGCCGCGATTTTCAAGCGATATGCAGCGTGAATTTACCGAATTCACTAAGTTGCGAATTGCCTGTGAATTTTTAAAACTCCAGCAAGATGCGGTGCTTTTGCAAGGTGTAAATCGCTGTGCTTTTCTATAGAGAAGCACCACGATTTGTCCTTGTAAAAATCGCGGCAACTCGCGAGTGATGCAAAAATAAAAAAAATAACTGCAGCATGATTGGAACTGGCCTGAGTGTAACTGAAGTCATCATTTATATAAAAGGCTGCCCCCAAGCGACCGGATAATCATTAGGAGCAGCCCAGAAGAAGAAGAAGGAGCCTGTCCCTGCCGTGTCAAGTACCAAAGAGGCAGAGGACCGGACCAGAACAACGGGGATTCCACTGCAAGCATCCGAACTCCTGATTGGAGACTGAAGAAGATTCTACTCAGCAAGCAAGGCTTCCCAAGAAAGATGACAGCAAACGATGAGTGACAAAAACTTTTATTCTTTTAATATACCACACACTGCATTCATACACAGTAAGTATAGGACACGGTGGCCACCGGAGGTAAGTGCAAACATTAGGGGACATTATTAGTCAGGGAAAATGTTTTTTTTACATTCACACTTTGATTAATGTGTTAATGTATGTTTAGTGCAGACTGTTTTTTTTTATTGTTACACGCACCACACACAGTGCTGCATGTTAAGAAGCCTTACCATGCTCACCCTGATATTACTACTTGGCTAAGTAATGCTTAGCCTTGTAGTTCTATCAGCACAGCATGGCTAAGGCTTTCAAACATGCTGCGGTCGGATTGGACACACAGAAAAACATATGTCAACTAGATTGACAGTGTTTTCTCTTGCTCGCAGGGTGAATTGTCACTAAGTCGCCACTTGGCAAGGGCGAATTGCTAAACGGCGATTTAATGGCGATTTTACTGCAAGTTAGTCAAAGTGACCTTTGTGAATACAGTGTGTTGTATGTGTAACATTGAAAAAATAACACTGGCGATTTTAGGTTCTGCAATTTTACAGATGCCTAAACTCACGTGAGTTTACCTTTAGTGAATACGGAGATTTGATATTCACAGCAAACTCACGCGATTTTAGGCGATTTTTTCAAAATCGTGTTTTGTAAATATACCCCATAGTGTGCATATATGGTGTTCCTGAAGTTATTGGAGGAACTCATTTTACAGGGGAAATACTAGGGCACATTTTGGAGGACTTCTCTTAGTCCCTTCACACTTCATGTTATATCCAAAACAGTGATAAAGTTAAAAGGTTAAGTGGGACAATCAAATTGAGGCTACAGAAGTTGATGGTTGATGACACATAAAACATGGTTAGAATGCATACCACTTGCTTGACCCCTTATTAAATTCTATTTGGATCCCCGTCTAGAACAGAATGCTATTTCCCCTACCAGTTGTAACATGAGCATGCAGATTTGACACAGCATGTGATTCAGTTATAGCAAAAACTAAAACAAATCTACAGCAGGCTGTATGCTTTTATTCCAGATCCAGACGTGTTACCTGAAGCATATGATCTACAACCTGGACACTGGGTGTGCATAAAGAAGTGCGTAAGGAAGGGACTTGATCCTCGATTTAAAGGACTATACCAAGTTCTACTACCCCAATGTCAGTAAAGGTGGTGGGACAAGACTCTTGAATTCATGCATCCCATTGTAGGAAAATAAATAAGGAAAGTAGAGTTGCATAAGGATGAAACAGCAGAAGTGTGGGTCGCTGCTGCAAATGGGCCGTAGAGGCAAAGCAATTGATACACTGAAGACAGAAGATGCTGCGCCAAAGGATAAGTATAAATTTAACCCCAACCCTTACCTTAATCCTTATCCTAACCCTCCCCTTCCATTAACCTAACCATCCATTCCCCACAGCCTGACCCTGACCCTTCCTTTCCAATATTGTAACCCAGGGGTGGCCAAACAGTCAATTGCGATCGACTAGTCGACCGTGGCCGGGTGACCAGTCGATTGCGCTTTCCAAGTGTCCTGATTACCGCTTCACAACTTGTCCTGAGAGATCAGACTCTTTGGAAAAAGTTGTGTTTTTTTTTTCTTTTTTGTTTGTAAAGCTTGTGCCGCTGTATATGCGGCAGGGCTTTACACTGCACAGTACAGGTAATACAGGGCTCATTCGGGAGCTCTGTAGGACCAAACCTGTTACTGTGAATGGCAGTGACCGAACCTATGTGGTCACTGCCTTTCTACAAACAGATTTGGTCCCTCAGGGCACCTGTAGGAGCCCTGTACTACCACTACCTCCCCACGTGTCTGCGGGCAGACTGAGAGAGGCAGCAGCAGAGAGAGGGAGCACCACGGAGGAAAAGAGAAGACGTCAAAGGTAAGTAACAGAGGCTGGAAATAGGAGGCAAACAATGGAGGCTGGATATAAGGGCAGACAATGGAGGCTGGATATAAGTGCAGACAATGGAGGCTGGACATAAGTGCAGACAATGGAGGCTGGACATAAGGGGCAGATAATGTTGGCTGGACATAATGCACAGACATGGAGGCTGGACATTTAAAGGGGAAGACAATGAAGGTTGGATATAAGGGCAGACAATGGAGGCTGGACATAAGGGGTAGACAATGGAGGCTGGATTTAAGGGCAGAAAATGGAGGCTGGACATAAGGGACAGACATAGAGGCTGGACATTACAAGGGGCAGACATGGAGTCTGGAAATTATAGTTTGTTTAGTTTGTTTTATGTGTTCATTGGCTGATAGCCTCCCCTAAAAAGTATTGCATTATGATTATAATATAATCAAATAAATTATAAATTAATTAAATTAAATTAAATAATTAAATTTAGAGTAGATCCCTAAGTCTGAAAGTCTGGCCACCCCTGCTGTAACCCTAACCCTCCCTTCCCTGCTGCCTAACACTAAAACACCCCAGAGAGTGTTACTTATCTCTATGATCAGAGCGATGGGTCTCTCTGGTCGTTGAATCTAGTGCATCGGGTATCCAAAAAATTAATGGGTAAATATACTGTTCGGCATAGAAATAGAGACAGACGAAAATGACCTTTCGACTGTCTCTACTTCTAAAAGACCCCATTTGCAGCAGCGACTCCCACTACCTTGTTAGACTTCAAACAGAAAGTTGGTTCAAATTCACCATAATGCCACAATATACAATCAGTTTGGTGCTCAGTGCTGTACCTTCTTTACAAATGATGCAGATGACCCAGAGACTGTTATTAACTCGCACCTTCAAGATGTTCAGTCCCTTAAAACTAAGCTGGCTTCACAGATCTATGGGTCTAATTCTAATACAGCTCAAGTTATGTCCTGATACTTATCGTGTGTATTGTTGTTAAACTATGTTTGTACATCTTTAAAAGATTATTTACAACCAATTGTTGTGCCCCACAGGAAAAAAAGTCATACCCTGATAGCTTTGGTCACCCCATCTGCATCCTGCTTCAGTGTTTATTGTCTTGATCTGAGAGCTACCACTGCTTGTACAGTGGAACTTTGCTAAATAATTAGTCATGGAGGTTGGTAGTTTAGCTTAGTATTTAGTATAGTTTTGAACAAAAAGAGGGTTTATAAAAGAGTTAATCATTTCTGCAAATTCTGTATTTCTTCAGTTAAGTCTGCTCAAAAGAATTTGCAAGTTGCAAGGTGCTACATGGTCACATCTTGATCAGCTCTCGGGAAGCATGCTTGCAAGAAATCAAACTTTTGCCTTTTTGCTACATAAAAGTTATATTATTCACTCAGGTACAGTACCTATTACTAATATTAACTGTGGTCTAAATAAACTGTTGTTAGTTTGATAAACATCAATGTTTATTATAGAGAAAACAATTTCGGATCTTCTCTGTTAACTCAATGGGCATGATCCAGACCTACGCCCGCCGTCGCTAGGATGGCGGGCGTAAGCGTAAGATCTGCTGAAAAGCCGATCTGCGCATGCGCCGGGCAGACGTTGGCCGGCGTTGCTACGGCAACGCCCAATCGTGGATCGGGCGTCCGTAGCAGCGCCGTAGGGACGCTGGAGGGGACGTCCCCCAGCATCCCTATGTTCAGGTTAGTGTAGGTCGGCGGGGGGAGCTAGTTTAATGAGGGTGGGATAGGCGGCTATATGCTCCTGTGCGAGCGTATGGCCCCTTCCTTACGCCGGCTGAAGTTAGGGTAGCCTTCAGCCGGCGTAAGGAAGGCACCATACGCCCGCCCACACAGGGGGAGTGTCAAGGTAAGTAAACGCCGATACGCTGTGCTTTAGTAAGCATAGTGCATCGGCGTAGCGTAGCCGTAATGCGCATGCGCCGGGTAGAGTAGCGCCGTAGGGACGCTGGAGGGGACGTCCCCCAGCGTCCCTATGCTGAAGTTAGTGGAAGGGGGCGGGGG
>WWET01003958.1:107842-140102 GCA_011038615.1 Limnodynastes dumerilii | reverse complement strand
CTGGGAAGGGCTTAGGTGTGCCGCGGAATTCTGGGAAGGGCTTAGGTGTGCCGCAGAATTCTGGGAAGGGCTTAGGTGTGCCGAGGGTGAGAAAAGGTTGAGGAGCACTATGTTAGAAAACCTCTGTAACTGTGAGTTGTGGGAAGTATTATTATCAGGCTGTTATGGGGATTATGGAAGTCTCTAGCCAGCCAGGGAAATGAGATGTGTGATTGCTGTGATATTGTAATGTATAAGAAGCTTGTAAGAGGCATGGGCCAGATTCAGACCTACGCTCATGAAACGCCCTTGTGCGTAGCGTATTTACGCCAGCGTACCTACGAAGCACTGCCCTAGGCACTCCCCTCGGTCGTCCGTATTTATGCCGTCTTACGCCGACCAAACCCTACCCTAACTTTTCAGAGCGTGACTGCAGGTGTCCGTAAGCACCTTGCGTAGTTACGACGCTTAGCACGCCCATACTGTATGATTTAAATACCTCACCCCACCCTCAAAGTGTAATTGCGGGTTTCGTATGGCAGACACACCCCCTCGAGCATTGTTACGAAGCTGATACACTCAAGGCACATATGCTCAGAGTTTTGTTGCATAACATCTGCCGCGCACATGCACAGTAAGTACAAAAAGCATAAAAATGCTCCCGGGCATAGGTTTGGATCTGCCCCATATTTATGTATTACCCCAGACTCTGAGATCTGACCTGTGCTGTGTCCACACAAAGGCTCGGCCAGAACATAACTTTATTTTTTAAACCTTGGCACCTGTCAATCAGGGGTTTACTCACTTAGGGCCTGATTCAGAGATACGATATTATCGCTATTTAGGTGCGTATATTTAGGATCTTAATAAATTCGCATAATCGCGCATGCACAGTAATAGTGCAACGCCATCTACGTAGAGGTTACGATCCTAAATTCGATAAGCGCGAACCTGTGAATCGATCGCAAGCACTTAAGATCCGAAGTGCTGCGTAAATATAGGACCCGAAGGATTTGCATAAATATGGGCAGGGGAGGCATTGAGATGAGGGAAAGTGGGCACGAGCAGACACTTAGGATCTTAAATAAACGCAACTAATTCACTTAAGATCTCAAATGACAGCGCAGAGTTAGGGTTAGTCAATGCTGGTCTAACTTTAAGATCCGCCGCTGTTTGCAAGGCGAGTGACTGTTTATTCAGTGGGTTGTAACCTGCTCCGACCTGCCACTTAGATGCGTATATTTAAGATCCCATCGGCAGCGGATCTCTGAATCAGGCCCTTACTGTATAAAACCCTAAGAGGGGTAATTATGTCACATGTGCACTGTGTATTGATGTTGTTGTGGGCACACTGTGTATTGGTGTTATGGGTATACTGTGTATTGGTGTTATGGGTATGCTGTGTATTGATGTGGGTACACTGTGTATTGATGTTGTGGGCACACTGTGTATTGGTGTTATGGGTATACTGTGTATTGGTGTTATGGGTATGCTGTGTATTGATGTGGGTACACTGTGTATTGATGTTGTGGGCACACTGTGTATTGGTGTTATGGGTATACTGTGTATTGGTGTTATGGGTATGCTGTGTATTGATGTGGGTACACTGTGTATTGATGTTGTGGGCACACTGTGTATTGGTGTTGTGGGCACACTGTGTATTGGTGTTGTGGGCACTCTGTGTATTGATGGTGTGGGCACACTGTGTATTGGTGTTGTGGGCACACTGTGTATTGGTGTTGTGGGCACACTGTGTATTGGTGTTGTGGGCACACTGTGTATTGGTGTTGTGGGCACACTGTGTATTGGTGTTGTGGGCACACTGTGTATTGGTGTTGTGGGCACACTGTGTATTGGTGTTGTGGGCACACTGTGTATTGGTGTTGTGGGCACACTGTGTATTGGTGTTGTGGGCACACTGTGTATTGGTGTTGTGGGCACACTGTGTATTGGTGTTGTGGGCACACTGTGTATTGGTGTTGTGGGCACACTGTGTATTGGTGTTGTGGGCACACTGTGTATTGGTGTTGTGGGCACACTGTGTATTGGTGTTGTGGGCACACTGTGTATTGGTGTTGTGGGCACACTGTGTATTGGTGTTGTGGGCACACTGTGTATTGGTGTTGTGGGCACACTGTGTATTGGTGTTGTGGGCACACTGTGTATTGGTGTTGTGGGCACACTGTGTATTGGTGTTGTGGGCACACTGTGTATTGGTGTTGTGGGCACACTGTGTATTGGTGTTGTGGGCACACTGTGTATTGGTGTTGTGGGCACACTGTGTATTGGTGTTGTGGGCACACTGTGTATTGGTGTTGTGGGCACACTGTGTATTGGTGTTGTGGGCACACTGTGTATTGGTGTTGTGGGCACACTGTGTATTGGTGTTGTGGGCACACTGTGTATTGGTGTTGTGGGCACACTGTGTATTGGTGTTGTGGGCACACTGTGTATTGGTGTTGTGGGCACACTGTGTATTGGTGTTGTGGGCACACTGTGTATTGGTGTTGTGGGCACACTGTGTATTGGTGTTGTGGGCACACTGTGTATTGGTGTTGTGGGCACACTGTGTATTGGTGTTGTGGGCACACTGTGTATTGGTGTTGTGGGCACACTGTGTATTGGTGTTGTGGGCACACTGTGTATTGGTGTTGTGGGCACACTGTGTATTGGTGTTGTGGGCACACTGTGTATTGGTGTTGTGGGCACACTGTGTATTGGTGTTGTGGGCACACTGTGTATTGGTGTTGTGGGCACACTGTGTATTGGTGTTGTGGGCACACTGTGTATTGGTGTTGTGGGCACACTGTGTATTGGTGTTGTGGGCACACTGTGTATTGGTGTTGTGGGCACACTGTGTATTGGTGTTGTGGGCACACTGTGTATTGGTGTTGTGGGCACACTGTGTATTGGTGTTGTGGGCACACTGTGTATTGGTGTTGTGGGCACACTGTGTATTGGTGTTGTGGGCACACTGTGTATTGGTGTTGTGGGCACACTGTGTATTGGTGTTGTGGGCACACTGTGTATTGGTGTTGTGGGCACACTGTGTATTGGTGTTGTGGGCACACTGTGTATTGGTGTTGTGGGCACACTGTGTATTGGTGTTGTGGGCACACTGTGTATTGGTGTTGTGGGCACACTGTGTATTGGTGTTGTGGGCACACTGTGTATTGGTGTTGTGGGCACACTGTGTATTGGTGTTGTGGGCACACTGTGTATTGGTGTTGTGGGCACACTGTGTATTGGTGTTGTGGGCACACTGTGTATTGGTGTTGTGGGCACACTGTGTATTGGTGTTGTGGGCACACTGTGTATTGGTGTTGTGGGCACACTGTGTATTGGTGTTGTGGGCACACTGTGTATTGGTGTTGTGGGCACACTGTGTATTGGTGTTGTGGGCACACTGTGTATTGGTGTTGTGGGCACACTGTGTATTGGTGTTGTGGGCACACTGTGTATTGGTGTTGTGGGCACACTGTGTATTGGTGTTGTGGGCACACTGTGTATTGGTGTTGTGGGCACACTGTGTATTGGTGTTGTGGGCACACTGTGTATTGGTGTTGTGGGCACACTGTGTATTGGTGTTGTGGGCACACTGTGTATTGGTGTTGTGGGCACACTGTGTATTGGTGTTGTGGGCACACTGTGTATTGGTGTTGTGGGCACACTGTGTATTGGTGTTGTGGGCACACTGTGTATTGGTGTTGTGGGCACACTGTGTATTGGTGTTGTGGGCACACTGTGTATTGGTGTTGTGGGCACACTGTGTATTGGTGTTGTGGGCACACTGTGTATTGGTGTTGTGGGCACACTGTGTATTGGTGTTGTGGGCACACTGTGTATTGGTGTTGTGGGCACACTGTGTATTGGTGTTGTGGGCACACTGTGTATTGGTGTTGTGGGCACACTGTGTATTGGTGTTGTGGGCACACTGTGTATTGGTGTTGTGGGCACACTGTGTATTGGTGTTGTGGGCACACTGTGTATTGGTGTTGTGGGCACACTGTGTATTGGTGTTGTGGGCACACTGTGTATTGGTGTTGTGGGCACACTGTGTATTGGTGTTGTGGGCACACTGTGTATTGGTGTTGTGGGCACACTGTGTATTGGTGTTGTGGGCACACTGTGTATTGGTGTTGTGGGCACACTGTGTATTGGTGTTGTGGGCACACTGTGTATTGGTGTTGTGGGCACACTGTGTATTGGTGTTGTGGGCACACTGTGTATTGGTGTTGTGGGCACACTGTGTATTGGTGTTGTGGGCACACTGTGTATTGGTGTTGTGGGCACACTGTGTATTGGTGTTGTGGGCACACTGTGTATTGGTGTCATGATGGGGATACTGGGTGCTGGAGAGACATGATGGGGATACTAGGTGCTGGATACACATGATGGGGATACTGGGTGCTGGATACACATGATGGAATTACTGGGTGCTGGATACACATGATGGGATTACTGGGTGCTGGATACACATGATGGGGGGATACTGGGTGCTGGAGAGACATGATGGGGATACTGGGTGCCGGAGACACATAATGGGAATACTGGGTGCTGGATACACATAATAGGGTTACTGGGTGCTGGAGAGACATGATGAGGGATACTGGGTGCTGGATACACATGATCGGATTACTGGGTGCTGGATACACATGATGGGGATACCGGGTGCTGGAGAGACATGAGATGGGATACTGGGTGCTGGAGACACATGATGGGAATGCTGGGTGCTGGATACACATGATGGGGATACTGGTTGCTGGAGAAACATGATGGGGAATACTGGGTGCTGGATGTACATGATGTGGATACTGGGAGGTGGAGAGACATGATGGGGATACTGGGTGCTGGATACACATAATGGGGGATACTGGGTGCTGGATACACATAATGGGAATACTGGGTGCTGGAGACACATGATGGGGAATACTGGGTGCTGGATAAACATGATGGGGATACTGGTTGCTGGAGAAACATGATGGGGATACTGGGTGCTGGAGAGAGGATGGGGGATACCGGGTGCTGGATACACATGCTGGGGGATATTGGGTGCTGGATACACATGATGGGGGATACTGGGTGCTGGATACACATAATGGGAATACTGGGTGCTGGATACACATAATGGGGATAATGGTGCTGGATACACATGATCTGGATGCTAGAGACACATGATTGGGATACTGGGTGCTAGAGAGACAGGATGGGGGATATATATCTATGTATAGCGGATACTAGGACACTTCTGTATAGTGGTGACTATGATTTGCGGTGTTTTATTGTGGTTACAATTGTGTTGTATTGTGACGCTTACTATAATCTAGGATGGTCACTGGTGCCAAACTGTTAAACAGAAGGGCGCAAAATTAAAGTTCGCAGGGGGGCGCTAAACACCCTAGCACCGGCCCTGGTAACACCCCTAAAACTTAACACTTAACAACATGAAAACTCAATAATTTTACCACTCAATAATGTAACACCTCCATTACTTAACACCTTAACAACTCAGTAAGTTAACAAATATCTCAAGTTGCACAGGCTGCATTGTCTTATATATTCAATGTGTGCAATTTAATTTATTATTTGGTGGATCCAGAACAAAATGACAAATGTATCTGCCACTCCAACCAAACAAGATACATACCATTCCTCAGCACACACACACACATATAGAAGATTATGTTTATTTAAAGTTTATTGACTGAATTCAGAATTGCGGAATATGGGCGTTTCCTGCCCTCTGCGTGTGGAAGACGTGCATATATCACTACTGCATCTGTGTTAAGCTTCCAACACAGATAGGGATCTGATCCAGGATTCCATGCTGGAAGCCTTTCTGTCAGTGGCGTGGGATTACTCGCTGTGCGCACAATGTGTACACATGGCGGCAGGAGGATGTATGCTAATTGTACAGTAAAAGCTTAAGTTTAATACATACAATGCAATACACCTTACAACACAATACGAAACACCTTACAATACAATAAAACACAATACACCTTACATTACAATACAATATAAAACACCTTACAGTACAATACAACATAATACACCTTACATTACATTACAATACAATACAATACACCTTACAACACAACACACTTTAAAAAACAAAAAGCATTCTAGTCAGTTTTATAAACAACAACAAAAAAAGGGAAGAGTAAAAAAGGGAAGGGGAGGGGGTAAGGAAAGGTGATGACCTGCCACAAAGATAATGAGACCGCAAGGGAATCCCCACATGAATTATATACAAAAAGACCGGACACCTATTCTCAGATAACGGGGGTGCTACCGTTGAAACAGCCCTCAATGCACAATGATAAAATAGGAGAAGGACAGGAATGGAAGGAGAAAAAGGAAGAACTTTAGGGATACACGGTGCACCATATCTGTACATTATATAATCATGTTTCTCGTCCGCTGGATGCTTCATATTTGTTTCATTGATTTTTCATATTTACTGTTCTCTGACTTTTCAGTATTTATACGGTCACTTATCAGGTTGGTTACCATTAATGTACGAAAAGTGCCGTGAATCAGAATAGATTCTAGGCTGTTGGTGAGGTGCTTAGCGCTCTTGCCTGCTGCCCGTCTCTTCCTTTTAAAGTAGGTTTACCGGCCTACTGAAAACTATTGTGTGAAACAGGAATGGCATACAAAGTATGTCAAAAAAGCAAAGGGGAGAGTAGGCGCTGGTATTTGTTCAAAGTTCTGGGACTGTTCGGTATGGGATAAGATAGTTTCTGGTGTTTATGGTGTCACAGGTGAATGCCTTTCTCAAGGCTCGTTCCTGAGCCGAAACGCGCTGGGTTAAAACACTATTGTCCTACCTGCTACGGAACCTACTTAACCTTAGACAATCTACTGTTGCCCTAATATCATTTGCTCGCCACCCACCAACTTTTTGACGGATCACACATTGCACATTGCATATGTGACCCAGAAGAAATTACAGTGAGCAGCAATAATTATACGGAGCAACAACGGACATTCAACATCAAAAATACCATCTATCCCTCCCGAAAGCATCAAAAGAAGCATCATAGACGGAGGATTGACCATTCGACCAAGACGCAGCACCGCTGCAAAAACCTTTTAAAAGGACACAATTTTCCTGCATCTGTTTTGTTTGGCGCCGAATCTAGAAACACGAGGCGAATATCGGGGACCCCAGAGGAAACCTACACTGGACCCCACGATGCAAACACTGGGATAAGCATCAAAAACGTGAGTGCCCCTGCTTGATGTTTTTAGCCCCTTTAAACCAATTACTAGAGCGCCTTTGTCCCCCACTGAAATTACATATATGGCAATCCCTGATTAGATAGTAAAAAATGAAATTTTATTAATACATTTAAAAAATATGATTTCCACAATATTTTTAAAATATGGGAAAAAAAATGTTAAATGTATTAATAAAATTTCATTTTTTACTGTCTAATCAGGGATTGTGATAGCCCCTAAAAGTGCGCAACAGTGATTCTTTTTTCTTTTTCTTTGTGTGTTTCATATACATTTGAATCACAGCAGCACCACTGCACCAAAAATTTAAATTATGTTACTATATAAATGAAGTTAGGGCATCATCATCCCTGCGCCGATGCAGATTAATACTTGTTCTAGTCAAATCACTTCCATTGACCTGCCTTATCTTTCCGTGTGCAGTTGGATGCGTATGTGTCCTTCGAGCAGTCGTATCATGATAGTTGCGCCCATATTCCTTCATTATAAGGCCTCCCCCTGCCCATTTTTGTTTAAATTCCCACGTTCATATTTTTGCGTGAGAGACGCGTGCGTACGTATCCACGTGCGATTCAAAGATCCGTGCCTACTGGACTTGTGTGCGCATAATCAACATAGATTGCATACCAAAAGTTACTACGCATGTGCAGTTCGTCCGATCGCAAAAATACGCACGTATCTCGATGGAAAAATGGATCTCTGAATACGGTCCAGGGTTTCAACCTGTAATGAAATCTGGTATAATAAATGCTCCCGTGGATGTAAACCCCACAACCCCCAAATCTTAGGCTGATAGGTACACTGTATTGAAGCTGTTTACCTTAAAATCTGCCATTTTTTATGAAAAATGTGCTGTTAAATGTTTTGTCAGCTCAACTAATTGATTTAAAGTAGAGATTTAGAAAATGTATCAATTGATACTCTTTATGTGCTTTCATATGATATTAACAACAATATGAACCATTTTAGAGATGTTTTTTTTAAAAAAAAAATGGCTTTTTGTGAAAACCAACATATTGATTTTGAAAATGTTACATTTTTCATCATCACTGAAACAAACTGTATATCATATGAAAGCTCATAAAAAGAGGTTTAAAACGAGACCTTGCCAAATTCTGTAGCTCAATTAGGTGAGATGCAAATGCAATAAAAATAAAATGTTAATAGCTCAATTTTAAATAAAAAATGGCAACTTTAAAGCCATATAACTTCAAAACCAGTGCACATATCAGCCTGGGATTATTTTTACACACATGGCAGCATTTATTGCACCAAATGCAGTAAATGCGTCACGATCACTACATACCATGCCACGCTCCTGCTCTATCTATCTCACTGTCCTCCAGTGTGAGCTTCAGCTGGCACAAACTCTTTTTTTAATAACACTCAGGTCTCTCTCTCTTTCTCTGCCAGAGTGCTGTTTTTCCTTGTGATGTTCTGCTCCAGTGTTTCTTTCTTCCAGCTAAGTCCTTGTACTTTCCCTTTGAATTCAACCCTGTTACTATCACCTGGTGAATTACTGCACTTCACTACTCGTGATATCCTGCTCAGCATTCCTGTCACCTGTACTCAGCATGCTGGATCTTCTCTGCTCAGCATTCCTGTCACCTGTACTCAGCATACTGGATCTTCTCTGCTCAACATTCCTGTATCCACTGATTCCAGGACTCCCTGTTCAGCACACTGGTATTTCTACTTCCAGTAACTTCTGTCCCTGGTCTTCATCAGTACATTCCTTTCAGGCATGAAAACAATATACAAATTTGACAAGCGCTAACTATTAGAGGGAGAATGTGCAAAAAAAGTAATAAATTGGGTAGCCAATATCCACAGGGGACCCTATGCAGGTAATGTGGTTTTGCAATACCACTAGACAAAATTGGAAACAGAAAAAAACTGCACTGGGACCGTCAGTGGGTATGCTACATCAAAAGGCTAGTGCAAGTGGTTCATAAAACATATATATTTAATAATCTAGACAGAAAAATAAATAAACAAAAACATAACATTGAATAGAAATGAATAAATCAATAAAACAATGAGCCAAAATGTATGTATAAAAAGCACCGTGGCACAATAGGAGCTGAATTTCAATATAGGGGGAAGCACAGCCCGCAGGGAACCACTCAAAGATCTGAAAAGAGTGGTCCGAACGGTAGGTAACTATGGGAGATTACCGCTGTACTAATTGTCCACCACAAGACTGCGATCATCAAAGGCAAAGCGGTATTAAATTTGCAGGATAAAGTGCTGTAGTTGCAAATGAGCTGATTCAAGTCCACAGCGGGGAATCCTCACCCGCTAGTTATGTGGAATAGACACCGCTGGCATAACATATATATAAAAGTTCAATGGTACTAAGATAGTTACCACCACTGGGCTCCAGCAAGTGCCAGGCCTGCGGTTAGTCTCTGTATCCAGGGGCTGATAGCAAACATCTCAGACAGGGCCCTGGTCGAGCTCTCGGTGTTTCCATTATAGGATGTATGCACTTTGTGTTCTTCTAACACTTGTACATGTACATGCTACCAGGCTGGATGGAGGAGCATGGAACAGGGTCGTCTAGTGCAGTCTGAGTACAGGAAAAGGATGTTCTTGCAATTGCAACTACATGCCGACAGCGAAAGATAAACATTTATGTCTCACAAAGTATGTAAACATGTTGATTGGCTGTTTTCTCTGTTTGTGACTTGTGCTTTTTATATCAAATGGGTATAAATTGCAGTGGCAAATGTAGGATTTTGAAAGGGGGGCTTCCAATGCGTGTAATACATGTGGGGTATATTAGCATAGCTCCCAACATTTTAAAGCCCGAAATCGGGACAAATAAGCTCCACCGCCATCCAGGTTCGGCTCCCGCCCCCACTGTCATGCCACACGGGGCAAAAATTACCCCTAGCCTGTGTGTGTGTTAATGAATTAGACTGTAATGTGTCAGAGGTTGATGTGAACTGTTTAAATTTGTAAAGAGCTACTTAATATGATGCACTGTTACAAAAAAATCCACATATGTAAAATGACAATACTGATAATATGGTCGTACTATACAAGACATGTAAGATGTCCATTAATGTTCTCTGAAAGAAGAAAGTTTATAATGTAGATTTCAAAATACTAATAATTCTGCATTAAGAAAAATTGCATTGGTTATTGCCTGTAATAAGACCCGCATTTGATAATTTTTTAGGTCATTTATAATTTACTTCTTTAACAATTAAAATAATCGTTTTATATTGAAGGAACACATTTAATAGCAATAGCAGTACACATTAGTGGAGCACATTACACAATGGACTAGAGCTTGTGTCAGGGTATAAGCACTGTTGAATTTGTTGTGACCCATTTACCACCCCCCCACCTCCTTTCCTTTTGCAGCACAGGCCAGGACCATCTTCCTCCATTTGCACCTGGATGCACCACTGAATTGTTGTAAGTTTATATTTGCATATGCAGGACAGGTTTCGTAGTTATAATAATAATTGTGTTTGTGGCACTAACAGATAGGCTCCATGTCGGTCTGCCTCATATGGCTGTGAAGCCACACCCCTTTTTCAAATTTTCACCTGGATGCACCACTGAATTGTTGTGAGTTTATATTTGCATATGCAGGACAGGTTTCGTAGTTATAATAATAATTGTGTTTGTGGCACTGGTTTAACAGATAGGCACAAGCAGGTTTACACATCTATAAAGTTACATATACCACATGCATATGTTAATCTTACACACCTGGTCCACTGCATATACAAAATAATGGGCAACAATATATATATATTATTTATTTTTAAATAAAAATGCATTTTTTGTCACCTTAGAGCCCTTTACTTCAAGTATCAGTCTTGTGTTTGTATAGTATTAATGAACTCTTTCAGACTCACCTCTGACACTGAGCTCTCCCGTCCTCCTCTCCAGGGGTGCACATAGAGTGGGGTGTTTCACCTGACAGATGAACTCTGCCCCGTGTTCTGTTACTGCTGACACAGACACAATCAGGCTGGCTGTACAGGAGAATGTCTTATCAGACCCTGGTGTGACCTCCAGTGCTGGAATCCTGTATTTATCACTGGCAGACACTGTGTACAACTCTGGCTTCCCGGGTTCTCTCCTCATCCACGTCACATCCAGATCCTCAGGGAAATACCCGGAGATTATGCACTGCAGCTTGGCCTCTGTACTCTGTAACCATGGCGGTGTCATTATGTCACCCATCACTGGCCGCCAAGGAAAGTCTGCAGGAGAATAAGAGAAGACAATTATTATATATCCGTTTAATTTTGATAATACCAGGACTAATCCACATTTCCCACTTCCACATAATTACTACACTTTTGTGATTTTGTCCATTTTTGCTTTCTGTACAAGTGCAAGCAATATATTCTATAAATGACACTCCCAGAGCTTCTCACAGGGGGGCAGGTTGTGTTTTACAAGTGGGTGTTACAATGTACAGTATGGGTAAGTTGCTAAGTCAGTACGAAGTCCATCTATACAAGGGGAGGGGTTAGTGATGAGATGGCATGGATACTGCGGACTTCTGAATGCGGATCCCAACTCTTAGTGTGTTCGGATGTCCTGTCACTAAAATAAATTGGATTTTGGATTTTGTCCAAAGTTTAAAGAATGTGATGAGCTCCTGAGTGATGTTACCTGCAGCGGACACTTCCCAGTACTGAGGCTCATCTAGGGATTGGTGGATCCACGTCACCCGTACTCTGAATCCTGAATCCTTGAAGAGACGTCCGGGGACCCTGCATTCACTCACAGCATTATAGGAGCGGTCAGGATTGTCTGTAAGCTTAGGTTTAGTGATACTCAGCTCCTGGTAATGTCCAACTCCACAGCTCCAAGTTATCTGGATATTGTGAGGGAAAAAATTCACCAATGTCGCAGAACACAGGACCTCACCATTGTCAGACAGAGACATCTTTATTTGTTCCGGCATCTCCGGCTTTTCTGCAAAATAAATACATCAAATAATTTATTAATAGCTTGAACCATACTAATGCCCTCCTGATCTGTATCCAATTGGAGGAAATATTAGACTTGTAGATATATCTAATCACTAACATTTTGATATACAGGTGAAACTCGAAATTTTAGAATATCGTGCAAAAGTTCATGTATTTCAGTAATTAAACTTAAAAGCTGAAACTAATATATTATATAATAAAAACAGAGATAAAGGAATATGGTTTAAATCAACAAAAACCCTGTGTTCTTACCAAGAACAATTGAAAACCTTGTAAAGTTTCTTGTGGGAAAAAGTACTTCAAACGGTAGTCTCTATAATAAACACTTGGGTAATAGGTTTTAAAGCAAATCAATGGAGATGGCTCACAGTTTTGTTGATTATCGTTTTGTTCCGTTCAGACAACGGGTTGCTGTCCAGGGTTCCTTCAGTCCAAGTCCTGTTTAGACTTTCGATGTTCCGCAGGATTTCAAACGGTGCTGTAAGGTATAATAACCCCTGTTGGAATTCAGCGTCTGCTGCACGTGGATTTCTTCTGTCAGCGCGCCGTATAGCCCGACTCCGGTCTCCAAGCCTCGTTTCCTCTGTGCTGGTGCGTGTCAGCTATGAATATGTACAGACATGTGTACATGTCATTCAAGGCTTTTGAGTGTATATCGTCTCACTCAGGACAGCCGATCTCACAAAATTAGAATAATGTAAAAAGGTTCAATATTTTAGTCTAAAAGTGTCACACTCTAATCAGCAAATTAATTCCAAACACCTGCAAAGGGTTCCTGAGCCTTTAAATGGTCTCTCAGTCTGGATCAGTAGAATTCACAATCATGGGGAAGATGCTGACCTGACAGTTGTGCAGAAAAGCATCATTAACACCTTCCACAAGGAGGGAAAATCTCAAAAGGAAATAGCAAAAGAAGTAGGATGTTCTCAAAGTGCTGAATCAGAGCACATTAATAGAAAGTTACGTGGAGGGCAAAGTGTGGAAGAAAAAGGTGCACAAGCAGCAGGGATGAGCACAGCCTGTAGAGGATTGTCAGAAAAAGGCCATTCAAAGGTGTGGGGGAGCTGCACAAGGAGTGGACTGAAGCTGGAGTTAGTGCATCAATAAAACAATGTCAGAAGCGTCTTACCTGGGCTAAAGAAAGAAAGAACTGGTCTGTTGCTCAGTGCTCCAAAGTCCTCTTTTCTGATGAGAGCAAATTTTGTATCTCATTTGGAAACCAAGGTCCCAGAGTCTGGTGGAAGACTGGAGAGGCACAATCCCAGATGCTTAAAGTCCAGTGTGAAGTTTCCATAACAACCCAGCAGAGCCACAGACTGATAACATCCATGTCACAGGCTGATAGCATTCATGCCACGCCGCATTGAGGCAGTAAGTCGTGCAAAAGGGGCCCAAACCAAGTACTGAGTACATATGTATGGTTATACTTTTTAGAGGGCTGACATTTCTGTATTTAAAAACTTTTTATTTTTTTATTTCATGTAATATTCTAATTTTGTGAGATTTTGATTTTGGGGTTTTCATAAGCTCTGAGCCATAATCATCAAAATTAATACAAATAAAGGCTGGAATATCTCACTTTGCATGTAATGGGTCTATATAATATATTAGTTTCACCTTTTAAGTTGAATTACTGAAATACATGAACTTTTGCACGATATTCTAATTTTTTGAGTTTTACTTGTGTTAGAAACTGACGATGAGATGTTTCCTTTTCCCCAAAGATGAAACCACACTTACTACACTCTATGGTATATATATGTTTCCTTTCATGGGCTTTTCTACATTCCAAACACTTCAATCCTAAGCCGTGGAAAATACCTGGAGGATGCAGAGCTGACACTCAGCAGCCGCACAGTCTGTTCCAACACTGAAGCAGATTGAGTGTCTGTCACACATGTGTAGATTGGCCATTCTCTTCATACATGCAATCAGAGCCAACCTCTATCTGTATGTATGTGTGTGTGGTTACATTGTATTTGTGTGTTTGTGTGTGGTAGATAGAGTTATACAGATGTGTCCATATTCCCCTTTTGACCAAATAGAATAAACCTGCATATATCGCATGAAATTGTCAAGTATAGTGCTCCCAATTGCTGGGGAAAGGTGATGGGGACTAAAGACAAATGTATATGTTTGCTCCCCATTTAGCAGTCATTGTGGCTCCCACAGAGAGTAATAAATGGATCTATCATCGCCCATCCTTTACTCTTGTTTCCTTCCACAATGACCATAATATTACACCATTGATACAGTACAGAGTATTTTATATGATATAATATGATATCATTTCTCTTACTCAGACTCCATATGTACTGATATTTCCTCTCCTGACAACTCCCGTCACAGAGGAAGCTGCAGGTCACATCTCTGGTTTTTTTTTCCAATTCAGAATCTTTGAATCTCAATGCAGTGAAAACATTATAGAGTTTATCTGATGGGTTCTTAGGGCGCTCGGTCTTCACAGTGTAATTGCTGTTGATTAGCGGGACATTTTCTTCATCTTTCTTTTTTTCTGATATTGTGACCTTTTCACCACCGACCTCTATGATATTCCAGGTCACCTGTGTGTCCTTATCACAGTTGGAGGCCATACAATACAGGGTCACCTCATTCTCATCACTCCTTATCGGCTCCCTGTGGATGGGGCTCACCTGGAACCGCTGGAAACCTTAAATAAAATATAATCATTTACAATTTTACTGCAACAAATTTTCAGAGATAAAGAAGATTGTTCAAGAAATAGAGAACATACTGTACTGTCACCTGACTAAGAGGGAACGCCCACTTGTCACCTCAGCTCCGCACCTGGGCCTAATGTCTGAGTGGGTACAAAGAGGTAATGCCTATAATGTCACCTGAGTAAGAGAGAACACCCACGTGTCACCTCAGCCCCACCCCTCTGATTGTCTGGGTACAGAGAGTGGGAATGCCCATTTGTCACCTCAGTTCCACCCCTTTATCTTAAGTGTCATTGTACAGTGGGTGAAATATAGATGCAATGTGATAGAAATGTACCAAAGTTGAGCAACATTCGGAAGTCATCATCCAGCCCAGATTGCAAACAAAAAATATTTACCTGACCATTTTTAATGAACTAACAGCACTTTCATCACATGATTCTCTCTCATCTATAACGGACTGATCCAGAGTCAAACACACACCCAAGAACAAATGTGCGCACACTTACAGCCACTCAGTAAGTGGGTACAGAAAGGTCGTGTTCCACCAAATGGACCCATTCAAGACCCAAGCATGAGCACAGTTTATGCTAAATATTTGCACCAGCCACAGGGCATCCAGGAAACGTTTAATAGG
Organism: Limnodynastes dumerilii; assembly: GCA_011038615.1. Classification (NCBI taxonomy): domain Eukaryota; kingdom Metazoa; phylum Chordata; class Amphibia; order Anura; family Limnodynastidae; genus Limnodynastes; species Limnodynastes dumerilii. The sequence goes on along the minus strand of WWET01003958.1, from coordinate 124,590 downwards.
TGAAACTCCAAAACCTTATTAGGAGCATTGCGTTAGCATCATAACTTTCCAAAAGCTTCCCTGAAAGGGAATAGTGTGATTATACTGGTTACGCATTGTGCTTCACGTTGGAATTGAAAACAAAAAATAGGTTTTTCCTTTTATTTCATTGTATGTAAATTGAATTATGATTCTGCTTCTGCTACATTTGCGTTGCCAATTGAGCTCTCACACAAAGCATAGCCACAGTTTCCTTTATTAATAATAGTGTGCATTTGGATGACTAGGGAAAGGCTTGTGCTTAGCTGCTCTGAGGCTAATCCTACTTTCATCAGTCACCTGACTTCAGCAAACTGCTGCTTTTCCTGCACTGAGCATGCATGCGCCACTCCGTTCTGCACACTAGGAAATCCATACGGGGGAGGAAGGGGGTGCGTTTCAAGACATCCACGTGCTTAGCTTCCTAAAGTACCAAATAAAACTTTCTAATACCAATGGACTGTTACAAACAGATGCAAAAATTCATTTTGTGACTGCGCAATTTACAACATTCCATTATGGATCTGGATCCTACAGCTCCAGACTTTTGGATCCTGTCCTATACGTGGATAATTCCTGTTTCTGTACTATCCTGCACTGATTTGCTGATGTGTGTGAGAAACTGAGCATTATAAAGCTTGTCAATTAGAATATATAACATATTATAATGATGGAATTATCTTACATTTCTTCTTTATGATCAAGTACCAGGCTGCTGCAATAAGTCCATAAGCCAATACAGCTAAGACCAGGACGATGGCAAAGAGACCATAGTGACAGGTCTTCTTACATTCATCTGCAAGTACAAAGAGAAAATAAGTGTAAGAGTTATTTATCTTTCACTCGATACTAGGTGGCTCATGTTATGGTTCTTCAACTGTGCACCAAAATTTGAACCCCGTCACAGCTGGAGAGCCTGAAATCACCTGATTCAGGTTGTACTATAGAAATATAACATAATAATACATCATTTAAAAAAAATTGTGTCATCAATAACTTACTGAATAGGTCAACTTGCCGAGTCTCCATGATTGGGTTGAGCAATGTCTCGTGTTGGACTTCACAAGAGATTTGTCTTGGTCGCTTGCCGTTGCTGTGATCAGTCCGGTAATAGATCTCTTTACTGAATAGACCATCATCACTTCTGGGAGGACCAGTTCTCTTCCCATCCAACAACCAGTTTATTCCCAGAGCTTCAGGAAAGTACCCTCTCGCTTCACACATGTAAATCAGTTCCTCACCATCGGGGGTCTTTGAAGATGTTACTTGTACTGATGGTAGCGCTGAGGAGAGAGGGTAGATCAATTTCCATTAAAAGTGTATTTACAGACAGGTATCTCCTAATATTTCATGTCTATTTATAGCAATAACGGTTATTTGATTTATGTTGATCATCTTTGTCTAACAGCTGCGCAATGAATTGTTAACTTTGCTATACAAATCAAAGTATTAGGAATTCTTGCTTTGTTGATTTGCATGTTTATTTTTGTCATATTTTACGGTTAAATATGCAATGCAAGATATATACATATGGGTCGTATTTGCATTAAACATAAATGTAAAATGGTGGCACTGCGCAGATCAATACATAGTCTGTTAGGACACCTATACTGTACATTGTAAAACAACATCCCTGTCACTTGTGTGCTCAGTCCGGCCCTACTGAGGAAGTGTCCTTTGTCAGTCTGCATAGAACACATTGCGGATTGATCTGGTCGCAGGAATAAACGTATGAACGGATTAAATAGGATTCACCTGCACTAAAAGGAGGGTAAAATTGTTTCCTTTTCCTGCTTTTTGCATGGTCTTTCTCCAGCATTGTCTTCTCTCAATCATCAGCCCTAAACCTGTTACTGCCCCATCAACCTGAGCTCAGGACCAACCTGATTTTGTTTTCTAGATTTAGTGACTGCATTAATCTAGATGTGTTTTCCAGATAAAGGTCTCCTAATCTGTGCTTACCTCCATACTCCACCTTGAAGCCATCTTGTACAGGATTTTGGAGAGATTCATGTTGTACCTGACAGGTGATGGTAGGATTGTTTTTGGCTTCTGTAGCTGTGATGGTCACTGAGCTGTTTACATTAAAGGTTCCATCTGCATTCTTCTGAAAGTTCTCTGATACTGACCCTGTCAGAGCCCGACCGTCCCTCAGCCATGTCACTTTAATATCCTTTGGGAAGAAATCAGTGACCGAACACTGAACCTGACTTTTCTCATCCCTAGGAAAAGCCTTTTTATGTATCTTCACATCTGGAACAGCTGAAAGAGGAATTTAAAGAACAAAAGCGATATCATTATGACTATAACATTACTATGCTGAGGGCACTATGCCAATTTTTAGTAAATCTAAGACTATCCACACCAGGATGCAGTTGCCTCTGCAAAAATGCTGTTTACAAAATAGTGACAGCTGAAAGCTAATTTTTGGCTGTAAGGAGGGATGAGGAGGGGAGTCTTAGGGTCAGGCTGCGGGGAGGGGAGTCTTAGGGTCAGGCTGTGAGGAGGGGAGCATTAGGGTCAGGCTGTGGGGAGGCGACTCTTAGGGTCAGGCTGTGGGGAGGCGACTCTTAGGGTCAAGTTGCAGGGAGGAGAGGATTAGGGTAATGGAGGTTATGGTAAGGATTAATATAAGGGTTAGAGTAGGATAAATACTCAACATTCGGCAGCGAGGCTTCATTCCAGGGATGATCGATTGTTCTCTTCCTCGAGGCAATAACAATCGATTTGGGAGCTACTTCAAAATGAACTGTTATGGTTACTTGGCTAAACTCATGGGTCCGGATTGACAGTCACGTAGTTTTCTTCTTACGTACGTTGTTTTGAGAATTTAGCTACTACGTATGCGAAGTAACTTATTTACGCCATCTACGTACCATGGCCCTGATCCAGAACTACGTTTTTGTTACATTTGGTAACATAGCGTATCTACACTATCGTAATTACTATGCACTTCCCTCGTCACTCCCCTCGGACATACGTAGTTTAGCCGTATTACGCTTTCCAAATCCTACCTTAACGTAACTCATGACGGCCGTAATGGCTGAACGTACTTACGCTGCTAATCACGCCCATACGGTATGATTTAAATGCCTCCCCCCGCCTCCGAATTGTAATTAGGGGAGTCGAATGGCTGGCACGCCCCTACGTACGTAGTTACGTTGATGATACGTCTCTGGCCCTTACGCTTTGAGTTACGTGGCATAACATCTGTTACGGACATAGGGCCTGATCCAGACCTACGCCCGCTCGCCAGGACGGCGGGCGTAAGCGTAAGGTTGCCCGGCGTCTCTACGGCATCAGGCGTCCGTAGCAGCGCCGTAGGGACGCTGGAGGGGACGTCCCCCAGCGTCCCTACGTTCAGGTTAGTATAGGTGGGCGGGGGGAGCTAGTTAAATTAGGTTGGGAGGACGGGCTAGGCAGCCATACGCTCCTGTGCGAGCGTATGGCCCCTTCCTTACGCCGGCTGAAGTTAGGGTAGCCTTTATCCGGCATAAGGAAGGGGCCGTACGCCCGCACAGGGGGAGTGTCGATCAAAATGAACGCCAAAACGCTGTGCTTTAGTAAGCACAGCGCAGCGGCGTAGGTCTGGATCAGGCCCATAGTTCTGAATCCACCTCCATTTCTGTATGTAGATTGCGTCTTTAGACCATGCTTACACAATCTACATACAGAAATGGTACGTAGGCTACTAGGCATGTGTAGTAGCTCAATTCTTAAAACAACGTATGTAAGACGAAAACTACTTAACTGTCAATCCGAACAATGGACATAATCTCCTGGGTGACGCTTCTCAGAGTTGAAGCATTTGTATGTAATTGCCTTAATTCATTACCCCAGTTCTAAGGACAGCGATATTTAAACATGAACACTAAGAAATTAAATAAGACATTTTCAAAATGTATCCCGTTAGGTATAATTAAGGAATTCAAATATAACTTATGTGCCAAAGAGGGAAAGAGCAGATGATATATTTATTCATGGGGTTCAAACCTATGGTGGTAACCCTGCACCAGACCTAGACTTCCCATTGTGTTTTCAGGAGAACCCCACGTGTGTGGCAACACCATCAACACATCCATGAGTTCGCATTTTAACTCAGATGGACTTCTGATAGTGAGGGGCTACCTTAAACTTTCCAACAGGGGAACTCCTGGAAGAATGGAAGCCTGGATGTGTACACAGGGAGAGGGAATTTTTATACTGTAACCTAAAATGGCTGCTGTTATCCTTTTTTTAATGTGCTTTTATGCGAATGTGTTATTAATACTGTGTAGAACCAGACGTTCAAGACCAAGACATACCGATACGGTAGCTTGGTGGGAGACAGAGGATATATAATGCCGGTGTGAATCACTGGCACGATGGTTGTCTTTCAGAAGTAAAGACAGCTGAAAGTTCTTTTTTGGCTGTCTCTATTTCGAATAGGCAGCCATTTTAGATCCAGTTTTTTCCTGAATGGGTTAGTCCTCCAGACTAACCCATTCATTTTTAGAAGCACTGCCCACCGCAGACACATCCAGAGAGGTGAGTAACCTCTCCGGGGACTTTTAGGGTTGGGGGTGTTAGGGTTAGGCTTTGGGGGAGTTAGGGTTAGGGCCATGGAAGGGGAGGGTTAGGGTCAGGCTGCAGGGAAGGGAGTCTTGGGGCCAGGCTAGGGGGAAGGGAGGGTTAGGGTAAGGATTAGGGTAAAGGTTGGGGTTACATTTTATACTTACCATTCGGAAGAAGCAATCGAGAACGTCCCTATCGAAATAGGGTTGTTCTCAATGAGGACCCACACCCATGTGATACGCGGCTAGCTTATACTGTGCATATGTGGAATGTAGAAATTAGTTAGATAAGTAGTACCAATTAACATGCTTAAACATGATTATAATATAATAAGTTTGGGAGTTCCAGCTCTGTTGTTGTCGGGGTAAAAAAGACTTGGCACAAGGTCAGCTCCCCGGCTTCATATGGGACTGACCTGACTGAGTGCAGAAGAGCCCACTGAATTTCTCTAGCTCAACAACAATCGACATAGGGACTCGTAACCTGTTGCTCATTATCAATCAATAACTTCCAGAAGAAGCTCAGTATTATTCATGTACTTTGCTTAATTCTTTATTAAATACTATAGTTGATTAAGAATTGTCTTGTGTTGTGTCCTTTAACACTGTTAGAGGTTTCATGTGGGCTGGCATCTGTATATGTGCCCCTATGTTATTAAACTTTAGTCATTTAATTTATTCATTGGTAGTATACATACCATTTACAAACAAGGGGGTAGATCCAGAACTCCGCTTGCAATACGTTTACTCGTGTAGCGTATTTACATGTGCGTGCTTTCTATACACTTTTGTCCGAGATCCACTTTCCAAACCCTACCTTAACTTTTGCCCACGTAACCGATGTCATCCGCTCACGTACGTATGTGCAACACGTATTTACGCAGCTAAGCACGCCCATACTGTACACTTTAAATACAAACCCCCGCCTACATAGCGTATTTCAGACGTATTTTGGACTCACGTAAAAATTGGCACGCCCACACGTAAGGATTTACGTGACACAAATGTGAATGGCCCATACGTTCACATTTACGCTACGTTACTGAGCGTATTTTCTATGGTGCGCATGCGCAGTACTTACCAAAAGGCGATTTTACGTCTCCGCCACGCGTACCAAAACGCGATTTTACGTGTCCGCCACGCGTAAATTCGCTCACAAGCGTTGTTCTGGATCTGGAACAAGGAGGCTATTTGTAAACGTAGATTTAACTGAAGGCAAAACTGCATGGGATAAGAGCTCTTTTCCTAAATGTCTCCATACCTTGAATATTGAGCTGGATCTTCTTTTCTTGTCTGTCTGGACTGTAAATCACTAAACACGTGTACATCCCATTGTCAGAGATAGTCACGTTGTGGATGGACAGTGAAGTGTTCCCCTGTTTCACCTCCTGCTCATCGATGGACACTCCGGGTATGGTAAACTTCTCCTTGTTGTCAAATCTCACCAGTTCTCTGCCTTCAAAGTACCAGAATATGGCCAGGAATTTGGGGTCAATCGGAGGTTTGTTCACAGTGAAGATACACGGCAGAAGAGTCCGAGTGTGATATAAAGCCTTATGAGAAGATGGGACAGTGACCTCCACCGCCGAACCTACCGGGAGACACCAGGGTTCCATTACATTACAATAGTCGTATTCTTTTTTTAAATTGTGTTTATTTTATGGTTTTTCAGACATACAAACAAATAACAATACAAACAATTCCCAAACCCCCCCTCCCAAACATTCCCCAAGGTGTCTTAAATGACATTACAAAGCTAACACAATGTTGTTAGTATCTTCACAAACGATCACAGGTCAATGAGAACAAATTATACATTTCAGTGCTCAATCTGATCCTTTGCATTCAAAAAATTAAATAAAACAAACAAATAAAAGGCTATGCAGACATTGCTATACTGGTACAAGTGGGTGTGAAAAGTACAAAGGTGTGCAAATAAAGTAGCATCTATAATCATCAAGTGGATTTTCCAATTTTTTATTTTATTTATTTTTTTACACTTTGTTACCGTTACCATTACCTTTAATTAAATAGACTCTTCCCGCATAGCATAACTATCCCTCATAGTGATAAGTCCTACATCAAAGAGAAACCTCCGCAATGTTAAGTGAGTCACTCAATAAAACCCCAAAGGGAGAGTCATACCAGAGATACCAAATCTTATGAAACATAGGTAATGTCTTACGTTTAGTGTGGATACATTTTTCATGGTTCATGGTAGTGTTTACTAAGGCCACCCAATTTTGAAATGCAGGAGAATTCGCAGCTATCCAGGCCCTTGCCACTATAACCAAAGCCAGTGAGGTAAGTACCATGATATATTTCAATATTATAACAGAATATTTTTCCTCAATGTCTATGCCGAAAATAAATGCCCTTGGATTTAATTCTAAGCACCCTGGAACCGTGTCGTGAACACATCCCCCATACATTCTTATAAAAACTTTGAATAACTGGGCAGTCCCAGAGTAGATGCCAGAAACCTGCTTGGTCCACCCCGCACTTAACACAGCGAGAATTACCCCTTAGGCCTATTTCTTTCAAAGCAAGAGGAGAGAGATAAACTCTGGGCAAATTAAAAAGCTGATTTCTTATACAGGTAGTAGAATATTTAGTGCTGGTTAGCATCTGCTTCCAATCCTCATCCGTCACCCTTCCCAAGTCAACCTCCCATTTGTCTCTCAAAGAGGACAGATCATTTGTCCAAGTGTATTCCAACACATTTGAATATAAAAAGGAAATGGCTTGCTTGTCAGCCGCAGTAACCAACATTGTCATAACTGGGGAGGTATGCAGAGGTAGCGGACTCGTTCCCAGTTGTGAGTGTAGGGCATGTCTTAACTGAAGGTACTGGTAGAAACAGTTATTAGATATACCAAATTCCTCCCTGAGAGTGACTTTGCAAATTTCCTGCCTCATATATCTGCCCTAGCATGACTACGCCTGCCTCTTTCCAAATTGATCTACCAGGTAGAACTTTCAATTCTGAAACACAGTCATTATTCCACAAAGGAGTGGCCGGATCTAACACCTTGTCTCCCAACAATTTACGTACTGTTCCCCACACCATAAAAGCCTATCTGACCAGAGGAGACATGCTTCTTTTAATTTTTACCCCGATTAAAAACTATAGGGGGGTCAAAAGACAGCTCATGCGGCCCCAAGCAGCGACCCCAGGAGCCCTTGGCCTATATCCTTAATACAAGGAATTAAATGAGCTAATTGAGCCACCCGATAATGGGCCAGATCCAGAACAACTCTTGTGAGCGAATTTACGCGTGGCGGAGACGTAAAATCGCCTTTTGGTACGTACTGCGCATGCGCACCATAGAAAATACGCTCCGTAACGTAGCGTAATTGTGAACGTATGGGCCATTCACGTATGTGTCACGTAAATACTTACGTGTGGGCGTGCCAATTTTACGTGAGTCCATACGTCTGAAATACGTTAAGTACGCGGGGGTTTGTATTTAAAGTGTACAGTATGGGCGTGCTGAGCTGCGTAAATACGTGTTGCCCATACGTACATGTGCGGATCACTGCGGTTACATTGCCAAAAGTTAAGGTAGGGTTTGAAAAGCATATCTTGACAAAATACATACATTCAAGGGGAGTGTATAGAAGGTACGCACACGTAAATATGCTACGCGAGTAAACGTACGGCAAATGTAGTTCTGGATCTACCCCAATATACCCATATATTATGCATGGCCAAACCCCCAAGTTGTCTAGGTCTAGTTAAAGACCAGCCAGGAACAGCAGCATATCGTCCGCGTATAATGCAATTTTGTCTGTAGCACTACCCGCGGTAGTATATTGTCTTGCTGCCGAATAAGACATGCTAGCGGCTCAATGGCGAGGGCAAACAGAGCTGGAGAGAGGGGACACCCCTGTCTCGTGCCTTGACCTAGACCAAAAGGGGCAGATGTATATCCATTTATGCAACCCGTGCCGTGGGTGCCGAGTACAACAATTGTACCCACCTGATAAATCTTTGACCACAGCCCAAACAATCTAAAACCTTCCACGGAGTCGAAACCCCATTCCACGGAGTCGAATGCCTTAGCAGCGTCCAAGAGCCTCCAACATAGATTGGGGAAGGGTTCCATCCTTCCATCCAGCAGCCGATCATAGAGTTCTAAAAGTCGCGGGATATAGAAGGAATGGAATTGTTTAAAAAGGTCCATGGGGAGACCATCTATCCCAGGGGCCTTATGATTGGGAAAAGACTTTAACACTACTCCTATCTCTTCCTCCATAAACGGGGCTTCCAAACTATTCGCTGCCTCAACAGAAAGCCGAGGCAAATCTATACCTTGCAGATAAGCCTGCAAGTCATCAAGATGTGGCCCTGCATACACCAATTTATAATACTGAAAAAATACCTGAGCTATGTCAGAAGTACTTTTTTTAACCCCATTATTATCCAGAATTTCAACAATATGTCCATGGGACCGGTCCCCTCTAGCCAAGTATGCCATATAAGCCCCACCGGTATCACCCTGCTGATAATTTAAGTGTCCAAGGAACAACAAGCGCCTACGAGATTTAGCAAATAAATGGTCTGACCACTCCTGCACACGCAACCAAGCCTGCCCATCCGCCGTCAAATGAGATCACACATAGATTGCCTCCAGGTGCCTACACTCCTTCTCTAGGGACTCCTCCTCCGCCCTATAGAACTTTTTTAACCTTGCAACCCACTGTATCATAGTTCCTCTTAAAGCTGCCTTAAAGGCATCCCACAACACTGTTGGATCCGTTGTCTCCCCATTATCACGAAAGTAGTCACCCCATTCAGAAATCAAATCTGCCCCTGACCCCATTAGTTCTAACCAAAAGGGGTTTAATCTCCAAAATCTCTGTCCACAATTGTCCACTATGGCTACATCTAAAGCAACTGGAGAATGGTCTGAGATACCTCTGGAGAGGTATTCCAGTGAAACTACATGTGAAACTAGTGATGTGGATTACAAAATGGGATCAATACGGGATAAAGCTTGATGCGTAGACGAATAACAGGAGTATTGGCGAGAGTGAGGATTTCTGAGCCGCTAAACATCCACCAAGGAGAGTGTATACTAGCAGAAGATTCTCTCCACCTATCAAGCTTCGTATTGAGGACATTAATAAAATCTCCTAGACAGAGCACAGGAGTATCTGGAAAGGTGGCCATAAAAGTAACAGCTTTTCTTATAACATCATGCGAATATGGGGGATATAAATTCCAAGAATAAGGATCAGCACCAAGTCCAGAGTACCATTAATAAATACGTACCGACCATAAGGATCTGTTTGAACATTACTAGGAATAAATTTCACATTTTTGTTAAGTATCGAAACACCACTGGAGATAGAAGAACAGGTGGAGTGAAAAGCCCAACCCACCCACTGCTTCTTAAGAGCTAGCAGTTTTATTTTCTCGTTCATCCCCCTAACATTCCATGCCCACACCCTTAGATTACCAGACATTTACCATCCGGAGATTAAAACAAAACTGCAAAGACCTAGTATCCCATTGACCATAGACTTTATAGCAGCACCACTGTTTCACTGTAGCAAATAGATAAGTCACAATAAACTTAAAATAGAACACCTCAATTACATTTCTAATGAACCCCCCAAACCCTTCCCACACCCACCCTGTATTACCCATCCCAACGCGAGCAATACCTAAAGCCCAACTTCCCCTAGAACTATTCTAGCAAAAATCTAGAACCACAATACTCTTATCCTAAAACACTATCTATGTAATAAGATAGTAAACAACATAGCACAGTGCAAGAACCTAAGGAGTAACCACCGAAGCTATATCTAAGATGTGGCTCCCTTTATGTGGCTATCCCACTTAACTTTAACATTAGTACAGAAGCATCCCTGGGAATAAACTTTTTGGAAAGAGAAATAAAATACTACAGTGATATAAGAACAATCGCACTTGTATACTGATAATATTGAAAACAATAAATTGCAAGTATAGTAATAGCAATACTCAACAGTTCAGTATACTTATCATAACTAAGGCAATTATCAGTAGTCCCTCCATTCTGAAGGCATTATCAGTTCTTTATGCTGATCACGGCGGTGCCTACCGTCTCCTGGGGCCTCTGCACTCCATCCATTCCATTGCTACTTTTGGAGTGCTGAAAAAGTGTGAATTACCATCAGCTGCAACTCAATCTTACCGGGAACAGCATAGCGTAGGGGAGTTGTAATTCCCTAAGGCGCAGCTTCGCTGGGAGAAACTGGGCCCTCGACTTTTGGACCTCCATGGCAAAGTTAGGGAACGCTGAAACAGATGAATTATCCAGCTAAATAGGGTCCTTCTCCCGGGAGAGGCACAGAATGGCATCACGGTCTCGGAAATGAATGAATCCTGGCAATCAAGATACGTGGGGGGGGGCCCCGAGGTGGCGGCTGTGGAAGCAGACGATGTGCTCTTTCTATCGCAAATTGCGCAGGGAAGGACTCCCTTCCATATTCACGAATTAGAAGATCCTCCAGGAAACGTGCTGGATCAGCTCCCTCCACCCTCTCAGGAAACCCCACAAATTTTATATTATTACGCCTCAAGCGGCCCTCCATGTTCAAACAATAAAAATAGTGACAGTTTAGGTCTGCGCTGGGAACAGAGTAAATGTTAAGATGCATGATGTTAAAAAACCTTTCTCATACATAATACCTCTAGAAGAATCCAGTCCGCAATTTCAAAAGTTCTTTATATCAATCTCAGTCATTATAGTGTCCTTACGACAAAGTATGGTTTGGGAAGATCCAATCAGCTGATTCCATATACCTCTGGCTCCAGTCCATTGTCACATAAAACAACAAGTTATGGAATCAGCTGATTGGATCCAGACTCATGAAATGCGTTTCTGATGTTTGTGAGTGGAGTGGCATATGTGCCCAGCAGACCTACAGCACCCAGCCATTTTCTATATTAAACTACAAGATGGTCTTTATGGAATTACAATGGGCCTGATCCAGACTAAAACACAAAGGACCGAAATCACACCTAAGAACGTGCCCTATATATACGCAGGACGTGTGTGCATCCTGGCAGGTTTTTTTGCATAGTGCGCATGCGCCATCCTGATGTTACACACAGGGGGCCGGATCCAGAACTACTGCCGTCTTCCACAGACGGCCGCAATTTGATGAAAGATAACTACTGCGCATGTGTAGTAACTCTTGTACGTTATCTATGTATCGTTTTGTTACGTAGATTGCGTATATGCGGTATATGAAAAGGAGAGAAAACTATAAATATAAGTGATGCGCTAGAGTTGTTCTAAAATAACCACAACAGTTGTAATGAACAGATTGTAGTTTAATAATTGTATGCAAATGTAAACAACAGTGTAAAAGCAATACAATAAAAATGGGTACTTAGGGATGAATCACTCATATAGAATGGGTGAAGCACAATACACAAAAAGAGGCTGTGTAGAATATTGCACATATACCAGCGAAATAATTAAATAGAAAAGGACCATGTGAAACCAATCAATGGCCGGGCTAGCAGAGTTGGACTCAACGTAATAAGGTTAAAAACAGTAACTACGGGCTGATCTCCTCAGCGGCCGAGCGGCAGCATTTGCGTGCAGCTCCTATCGAACGCCGCTGTCCCAACGTATTTACACTGCCTTATGCCGGCTGAAGTTAGGGTAGCCTTCAACTGGCGTAATGGAGTGTAAATATGATGGAGCAAGGGGGAGTGTCAGGGCGAGTCCCATGATGTAACGCTGAGCGTTAGTACGCTCAGCGCTACATTGTAGGTCTGGATCAGACCGTATGTGTCTAGCAAATTCCATTTGTTTGTACTGAGTTAATTAGAACATTCAATTAATTAACCTATAGCTTTTTTTTTTCTCTTTGTGTAACAGAGGGCCAGATCCAGATGCCGTTCTGCGCATGCGCCAGGCAGATGTTGCCCGGTGTAATCCATGATTCAGAGTTCCCTGAATCGGGCGTCCATAACTACAACGTAGTTACGGGCGAAGGGGTGTGCTGCATCATAACTACAACGTAGGAAGGTAGACAGCGGGGGGGGGTAGATCCAGAACTACGTTTGCCATACGTTTATTCGCGTAGCGTATTTTCGTGTGCGTAAATTCGTTACACTCCCCTCGGCACACCCCTTGAACGTACGTATTTTGTCAAGATACGCTTTCCAAACCCTACCTTAACTTTTGCCAACATAACCACAGTGATCCGCACACGTACGTATGGGCAACACGTATTTACACAGCTAAGCACGCCCATACTGTACACTTTAAATACAGCCCCCGCCTACTTAACGTATTTCAGAAAATGGCACGCCAAAATGGCACGCCCACACGTAAGGATTTACGTGACACATACGTGAATGGCCCATACATTCACAATTACGCTACGCTATTGAGCGTATTTTCTATGGTGCGCATGTGCAGTCCTTACAAAATGGCGATTTTACGTCTCCGCCACGCGTAAATTCGCTCCGAAGCGTTGTTCTGGATCAGGCCTATTGTTCTGGATCAGGCCCAATAATACTGTCTATAACAGTTGCAGGTAGTAGCAACGACCGGCCTGAACATAAAATATATGGTAATCAGTGTTGCTATGGAAACATGTATTTAATAAGCACAAAGGTTGTAATGATAAAAAGCCCTAGACAATAATTAATCAGATAAACAGTTAATAGTTAAACGATACAAATACAGTAACAATGTGAAGCAAAATGGTTTACATGTTATGAATAAAAGGCAGGCAATTTGTGACACTACAAGTCCAAGCATACCCCTTAAAAGTCTGGCTTCCTAAGAACAATATATTAATGTTTATGTTTGCTAAACAGTTAAAGACAATGGAAAACAACTAGTTATTAAGATACACTTTCAGTATTCACAACAAGACTAATGGGAAACAACTGGTTAATAAGATACATTAACTCTTTGCTAGTTACAGATGCATTTTACATGCAGGGAAAAAGATAGAGGAGGATAAGATTCTAGAGACGGCATTATTAATAAATCTGAGAGGAATCACAGGGTGGGGATTCAGGAGAACAATAAGAGAAGGGAGTCTGGGAGGAGTGTGGAAGAGATGACAGACACAGACGGGGTAACAGGGTAATGGGGGCAGATGTCACTCACATGTGTGGTAGAATAGGAGCAGAATCCACCCCTCCAGAGCCCCAACACGTCCCATAGATCTCATTCTGCTGTCTGCAGAGAACCTGTCTCCTCTCTCTCCAAAATCCAGCTGAAAGCGAAAGTGAAAGAGAATCAGTGGAATTTCTGGTGTTTTTTTCCTACTAATCACATGGAAGGCTGGAAGTATACCATGATATAACAGAGAGGGGGATAGGAAGGTTCCATTTGCTATTTATGTGCTGGATGATGCAAATATGTTATATGTCTATAAATGAAAGTCTCCTTGTGTAGCTATGTATTAAACACACTTATAAAAACCGTGACCCAAAAAATAAAAACAGAAATAAACAATTGGAATAGACACAACGCAATGACCAGCAGTCTGCTCGGACACAGACAGACGTGTATTTGTACTGATAGATGAATATGTATGTAATGCCTCCGAGCAGAGATAAAACATTACAAATAATTAAAGGCCGCATACAGAATGAGGGAAAAGAGCTGATATCTGTACGCCATGTACATAAGTCACCTCTGAGTGGGTGCTGCACATACATTGTGCCTATTCTTCCACAACGGAACAAGGCCGCCTAATGCTGCATTCCATGCGCAAATGAGCTTCCGCAACAGGGGGCGGGGCCGTCCGCCATGTGTACGAGATACGTTCTTAGGTATTGAAATCATACAGTAATTTACAGCCCGCAAGTATGGAGATGTGTGCAGAATAGTTAAGGTCGCTCCAGGGTCACAGACAGACTCTCAGCACATAGGAGAGCAGGAGAGGGGGGCCAGGGATGGGTGGTGCCCTGCTTTACTATGTGCAGTATTGTGAATCAGAAATTAACTTCCGTTGCTTGGGGGGACAAAGGGACTGGAGCCCCTGCGATGGCCCCGTAGGCTCCATATGGAATTCCTTTGTAAATCTGGATCAAATAGTCAGTATTCACCAGATCGGGAATACTACAAGATGACAATAATAAAGAATAAGGTCCAGTGTGGACGCAGATCCGTGCAGTTAAGGTAGGGTTTTGGACATGTGAGTGAAAAAGAAGAGTGCCAGGGTCAATCACTTACCCTCTTCCCGATCTGTATCAGGTCCAGTGTCGGGTTGTTTCTAACATCTCAGTGTGTACAGAGCTTTCACATGTTTCATCCGGTATATTTACAGTAGATGTATAGTGTTGGGTCCATTGCTCTTCTTTATCTAACCACAGACAAAAGTTTTGAGCTGCACAGGTTACAAATATTAAGTATAGTAAAGCGTGCCAACCAATAAGCCTATGGAACGTCAAATTCAAAAAGTTATGGTCAAGAGGGACCAGAAAAAGAAAGGCTTTTTATGGTGCACAGCTGAGTATCAATTATACTCCAAAAATGAAATAGTCACAATAAAATTGATCAATTTGATTAAATACATTATGAAAAAAACATACAAAAGACACCCTATAAAACCAAAAGCCACCCATCGAAAATATACAGATGGAGGGATCTCCTGTGTATCAACAATATATTGGTGAAATTCACAATGAACATGAATCCTTGGGTAAATAGAATACAAGATAACAGGTAAATACTGTGTCTGTAGATATTAAATAAATAAGCACAGAAAATATATTACCAATGAACTGCCACCACCAAGGCTATTCACAGGAGGCCTTCGGTTCCCCTTTACACAAATCTAGCACAGTTATACTTTATCCGAATTATCATCAACTCAGAATGACCTCTTCTGTTACCCGTCAGTAGCATTTAATAACCGAGCTAGTCTGACACGTGAATCCGTAAGAACACAGAGACATGAACTTATTAATTGCTATTTAATATGATAATAATCACAATGCTTGGTTACAGAGAATAATACAATGGACATACAATATGCAAAACAGTTTATTATAAAATAAAAACACAGAAAGACTTACACACAACCTTCCCTGCCTGGGATTCAGTAAATGATTTGTGCACTTTAGCTGGCCATACGCTTGCAATATAATTGATAATCCTAGCTGGAGAATCTTGCAGCTGGCCTATTGACCGGCTGTAGTCTTCTCTGATTGGCTGAGTCTCCTGTCAATCTTAACAGGAGATTTATGCAGCTAGCCAGAGGCAGAACTAGCGAGTTGTGGGCCAAGGTGCAAAAAAAAATGCTTTGGCCCTGATGATATCCCAGGTAACCTGGTGGGGAGCTTTGGAGGTGCAGTGATGATGGCTTTGGGCCCTTGAATTATCATGGGCCCCAGTGCCGTTGCTCCAATGGTAGTTCCGCCCCTGCTGCTAGCCTATTGGGTGGCTGCAAAAACAATTTTTTGTGGATGAAAGATAGAGAGGTTCTGCAGTGTCCCAGTGACACAGTACACAGAGAGGGAGAGAGGACAGAGAGTCCACTGTCACAGCACTGCAGAATCTCAATGCAGCACTACACACAGTGTCCTCTCTCCCTTTCTGTGTACACTACAAAATATCTGGAGCTTGCTCCCAATCTACATCAAGAATGTTTCAAAATCTAATAATCCTTCCAGAGCGTTTCTGATGTTTATTTGGCATTTAAAAAATGGATCCTGGCCACTAACTCGAGCAATTATTTGACCAGTCAGCTGATAATTGAGTGATCGGGCCCTTAATTGCTCTAGCGTGTGGCCGGTTTTACAGTCCTTTAACACTGTTTAATCCGGATCTATTTATTCTTTGTATCAATGGGCCTGATCCAGACCTACGCTCGTGTGCGTTGTTACGACGGGGGTAAGCGTAAAGACGGGGCTTTATGCTTATGGCGCATGCGCAGGGGAAGATTTTACGCTCAGAAAATCTAAGCATATGGCCCTAGATCGTAACAGCTTCGTAACAACGCTGGAGGGGGCGTGTCTGCCATACGAAATCCGTAATTACAAACTGAAGGCGGGGTGAGGCATTTAATTCGTACAGTATGGGCGCGCTGAGTGTCGTAACTACGCACTGAGCCTACGGACGCCCGTGGTTACGATTAGAAAAGTTAGGGTAGCGTTTGCTGGGTGTAAGAAGGCAAAAGTCAGTACGACCAAGGGGAATG
>WWET01003958.1:61786-93658 GCA_011038615.1 Limnodynastes dumerilii | reverse complement strand
ATATACACACACAAACACATATATAATTGACAATTTTACTGCAACAAACTTATAGAGGAGGTTTAGAGCCCACCCTAAAATTTGGATTTATATCCCAGAGCAAAACATTTGCATTATGACCACACCCAGTCAAATGGGCGCATTTAACAGATGTATAGTGTATAGGAGTTGCCATTCTCTGTGCATCCAGCATTATATAAGTTAGAGGGACTTAGGTCTAGCACAAACTCTCTCCTGGCTGCTTGAGCAGATCATGGCTGTTGCTAAGCAGCCAGGTTGCTGTGTAAACAGCACAGCTGTGGCTTCTACTCAAGGTTCTAGCATAATTAATAGAGCTCAGCTGGTGCCTAATAGCTAGGACCAATCTGTTATCTTTGGCCTCCTTATTCACTGCCTTGTTTGTTAGCCTTGCTCCCACAGGGTCCATGTTTGTTCAGTATCCAGCCTCATTCTTGTCTGTCTACTGTTGTCTATGTCCATCTGCTTCCTGGTATCTGGTTCTTTTTACCTTATCCTTGTATATCTGCCTGTTACCATGTTACCCTGTTATGTTGTATCTATATACCTGCCTAAACCCTGTTACCTTGGATCCGTGTACCTGCCTGAACCCTGTTACCTTGTATTTTTGTACCTGCCTGGACCTTGTTACCTCGTATCTGTGTACATCCCTGGATCTAGATACCTTGTATCTGTATACCTTCCTGGACCTTATTACCTTTTATTTGTTTTCCTGCCTGGACCATGTTACCCTGTATATTATTTTTACCTGTCTGGTCCCTGTTACCCTATATTTGTGTACCTACCTGGATCCCTGTTACCTTGATACATGCCTGAATCTGGTGTCCTTGTCTCATGTGTCAGTCCTGTCCTTGGCCCTGTCCGGTTTGTCAGCCCTTGTCCTCGTTGTACCTACTCAGTCCCTGTCCTCTGTTCCAATGTCTGACTCCCTCCCAAACCATCCTTGCTACTCCTGGAGTCACCACCAGAGGCCGTGACCTGCTGCTTGCCAGTAGCACAAGCCTATTCCCACCATCAGGGGTTCTATAGAAGACCGGCCCTAGTTAGACTCCACACCCTGGTGTGCAGTTAACCCTAAAAGTAACGTTCTGAGCAAGCATATATAAGACCAACCCCTTTTCTTGCAGTAGGGCATCCTACCTTAAGACTGTCAATTAAACTTGGGATGGATCGGAAGGCTGGAATGTGTGGCAGGTGTTTAGCACACATACTGTATTGGGCTCACACTCGTTCTGTTGTCTTAAAAAAAATATATAGCATCTCTGCATTATGCAGAGCAAAATACAAGCGTGGTGTTCATAGCGTGTGCATGTTTAAGCTCAAGCATTTAGAAAAAGCCTACTTTTATTATTAGTTCATTTGCATTCTCACTGAAGCATAACCACCAATTCCACTATATTACCGTGTACATAATCATCTTACATTTCTTCTTTTTGATGAAATACCAGCCTCCAATTATAATTCCATAAACCAGAATCGCTAAGGCCAGGACGATGACAGTGAGACCATAGTGACAGGTCCTCTTACATTCATCTGCAAGTACAAAGGGAAAATATGTGTATGAGTTATTTATCTTTCACTTGCTTTCGCTTTCACTTGCTTTAAGTTGTGGTTCTTCATCTGCATATGGCAATTTGTTCCTCTCCACAACTGGAGAGCCTGTGATCATTTACTTCAGGTTATACTACAGGAATATAACAATATAAATGAAATATCTGTATCATCATTAACTTACTGAATAGGTCAACTTGCAGAGTCTCTGTGACTGGGTTGACCAACATCTCATGTTGGACCTCACATGTGATTTGTCTTGGTTGGTTGCCCTTGCTGTGATCAATCCGGTAATAGATCTCTTTATTGAATAGACCGTCTTCACTTCTTCTGGAAGGACCAGTTCTGTTCCCATCCAACAACCAGTTTATTTCCAGAACTTCAGGAAAGTACCCACTGGCTCCACACACGTAAATCAGTTCCTCACCATCGGTGGTCTTTGAAGATGTGAATTGCACAGAGGGGGATGCTGAGTAGAGATGGTAGATCAGTTTCCACTATTTACAGACTTAACTTGGCAGGAAAGGCTTCAAATTGTGAAAAATGTTATGTAGGCACGGTACCATGCCAAAAGGTGTAAGTTCAGACATTGCAGAATACTAGCATATACCAACCTGACAATGATAGTTTAAATAAATATATTCCTTACCTTGTCCCGCTCCTGCTCTGCCTCCTCGATTTACTATAATCTCTCCTGGCTCATCCCTCAACCTCATCCTCTCCTGGTATCTCTAATGCCCTGCTCTTAGCACTGCTTCTTGCTGCTGCTATTGCCTATCTCCCCTGCTGTACTGTCTCATGCCTTCGCTTTGCCTGCTCCTGGTATCTTTCACACTCCATACTGCTTTGTCTCCACTATGCTGTAATCCATTGCATGCCTTTTTCATCTGTAACTAATTAGAAATTAGGATCAATTAGTAATTAGGGTTAGGATTAGTAATTACAATTAGGATGAGTAATTTGGGTTAGGATTAGTAAATAGGGTTAGAATTAGTAATTAGAGAAAGGATTAGTAATTTTAATTAGGATTGGTAATTAGTAATTAGGATTTGGATTAGTAATTAGGAATTAGGATTAGTAATTCGAATTGGAACTGGTAATTAGTAATTAGGATTTGTATTAGTAATTAGGATTTGTATTAGTAATTAGGATTTGTATTAGTAATTAGAGTTAGGATTGGTAATTTTAGTTAGGGACCAGGATTCAGAGTTTGGGAGTAAGGGTAAATCAGGTGTAAGTGTACAGCTCAGCTATACCATTTTGCAAAGTAAGGAGTGCTAATTAATCTTAAATCTTTTGCATGTAGGTACATTACTTTTGCACACTGAACTCAAATACTGCATAGCTTTATGTTTTATTTATGAAACAGAGTTGAGCTAATAAATTTCACCTCTTAAATATAATTTAGTTTTCACAATTTAAATTAGACTCCCCTTGAAGTTCAACATGGTATTGCTCAGGTCTACACTTGCACCTATGAAAAGGTGTAAGTGCAACTCTTAATCAGCCCCAGGATTAGTAATTAGGATTTGCATTAGTAATTCAAGTTATGATTAGTAATTAGGGTTAGGATTAGTATTTAGGGTTAGGATTAGTAATTAAGATTTGGATTAGTAATTAAGGTTAGGATTAGTAATTAGGATTAGTAATTAGTGTTAGGATTAGTAATTAGGGCTAGGATTAGTGTTTTGGGTTAGGATTAGTAATTAGGGTTAAAATTAGTATTTAGGGCTAGGATTAATAATTAGGGCTAGGATTAGTATTTAGGGTTAGGATTAGTGATTAGGTTTAGGATTAGTAATTAGAATTTAGATTAGTAATTAGAGTTAGGATTAGTAATTAGGGCTAGAATTAGTATTAAGCATTAGGATCAGTGTTTAGGGTTAGGATTAGTAATTTACGGTTAGGATTAGTATTTATGGTTAGGATTAGTATTTATGGTTTAGGATTAGTAATTAGGATTAGGATTAGTATTTAGGGTTAGAATTAGTAATTAGGATTATAATTAGTATTTAGAGTTAGGATTAGTAATTAGGGTTAGGATTAGTATTTAGGGTTAGGATTAGAAATTTATAGTTAGGATTAGTATTTATGGTTAGGATTAGTATTTACGGTTTAGGATTAGTATTTATGGTTAGGATTAGTATTTACGGTTTAGGATTAGTAATTAGGGTTAGGATTAGTATCTAGGGTTAGAATTAATAATTAGGGTTAGAATTAGTATTTAGGGTTAGGATTAGTAATTAGGGTTAGGATTAGTAATTAGGATTTGGATTAGTAATTTGGAATAGTAATTAGGGTTAGGATTAGTAATTAGTGTTAAGATTAGTATTTAGGGATAGGGTAGTAATTAAGGCTAGGATTAGTAATTAGAGTTAGGATTAGTAATTAGGGCTAGGATTAATATTTAGGGTTAGGATTAGTAATTTACAGTTAGGATTAGTAATTAGGGTTAGGATTAGTATTTAGGGTTTGTATTAGTAATTAGGGTTAGTTTTAGGATTATTATAATGCTGAACAAAGTACCTGTCAGCATTACAGACGTAAACACTGTCTGTCTAATAGAAAAATGCAAGTTGGTTAACCCTGACAGCATTTTAGTGCTGGCAGGATAACTATTGCTATGCAGACCATCAGAACAAGATACACCCCTCAGGAACAGCATTCCAGACCAAACTTCCAAATTCATTAAATGTGGATTTGCTCTGATTCATAAATGCAGTTCCACTGCATCCAAACATCTGTGCAAGCCCTTCGATAACCTCTCTCTTCATAGCAACGTACTTCTGGTAGACATATGTCCAGTTTTTGGACACGTGGAAACTTAAAATGGTGGATTGTGTAAATTAGGATCCCTCTCACTTCTGTGCACAAGTCGGTCCTCCTAAGGGTCATTTGTCGAAATCTGGATGAGATTGCATCTCAATCTGGTAAAATTATCTAGCAAAGATTAACGTAAAAAAAAATCATTAAATACAAGAAGACTTGGAAGTCTGGATCCAGTGCAGGGACCTATGTCTGCTTCTGTTCCCTGCCTGCAAACCATCTTTCTCCAGCCTTGTCTTCTCTCAGTCATTGGCTCTGAACCTTTTACTGTCCCATCAGCATTGGCTCAGGACCAACCTAGTTTTTTTTTCTAGATTTGTGGAATACATTAATCTAGATGTGTTTTCAAGACAAAGGTCTCCTAAGCTGTGCTCACCTCCATACTCCACCTTAAAGCTATCGTGGATTGTGTCTTCGAGAGTCTCATGCTCCACTTGGCAGGTAATGGTAGGATTGTTCTTGGCTTCTGTGACTGTGATGGTCACCGAGCTGTTTACATTAAAGGTCTCATCTGCATTCTTCTGGAAGGTTTCTGACACCGACCCCGTCAGAGCCCGACCGTCCCTCAACCATGTCACTTTAATGTCCCTTGGTAAGAATTCGGTAACTGAACAATGAACCTGACTTTTCTCATCCCTAAGAAGAGCCTTTTTATGTATCTTCACATTTGGAACAGCTGAAAGACAAAAACATTCAAAGGGAGAAAAATAAAATATAGTAATATCATTATGACTAAAAATCAGTGGTCGAAGCGGAAATTTAGAAGTGACAGTATGAAAATTCAGAAATAATAGAAGTGAATGGAGATTTACAGCTCTTAAATTAAATCAATGGGAGAAGTGATGGTATGGCATACCCCCGTATACCCCCTCACTTCGAGCTCTGCTATAAATATTATCATGGAAATTTAGATACATCCTACAGAGCAGGGGTTCTCAATCATGTCCTCATAATCACAAGGCCTATAGGGCCTAAACTAGACTTAATAACGACAGCCAATTTCCGCACGCAACATGTGTAAATCTGGCTGTGGGAAGGCACTGTGCATGCGCGTGGCAGATGTTACTCATGGAAACTCTGATCGCACATAACTTGTACGTAACTCCGTACAATAGGGCGTGACGCAAGCCAATTATACGCATTGTGGGTGGCTGTCCATTTAATATGGACAGTGTGGGCTGGGTTAGGCACTTACATATGACAAGAGATACGCAAAGAAAAGTGAAGGCCAGGTTCTGAACACGTAAGTCATCTAAGTTACCTATGTGAGAGGGGAGTGCCAGGGAGAGGGCATTGGCCCAGATCCTGAACTACAACCGCTATCGTATTTACGCTCACCGTAGTTGTAAAAACACTGTTTTGCATGTTGTGCGCATGCACGTGGCAGATGTTATGACCAGAAACTCTGAACGTAATTACGAGACTAAGATCAACGGCGTAACTATGAACAAAGGGGCATGCCAGACATACGACACCCGTAATTACGCTTCGGAGGCGGGGTGAGGCATTTAAATCGTACAGTGTGTAAGCACGTTCAGCCATTATGGCCGACAGGAGTTACGCTTGGAAAAGTTAAGGTAGGGTTTGGCAAGCGTAAAACTGCAAAAATACATATGACCGAGGGGAGTGCATAGTAATTACAAAAGCGTAAATACGCTACGCGTTAAATGTAAACAAAACGTAGATCTGGATCTGGCCCATTATCCTTAGTGCATAACTTAGGCACACTTGCTTACGTAAAACGATCTTAAGTCTGGATCAGGCTTATAATGATTATCACATCATTTTACATATGTCAGTCAGTAATGGACTTGGAAAACATGCACTGTGTTAGAGGTTCTTGAGGACTGTGGTTGAAAACCTCTACTATCGAGTGTAAGCTTGTGAGCAGGACCCTCTTACCCACTTAGTTGGTCTTTTCATGCCCAATACTGTTTTATAAGGATTGTTTAGTATAAACAATAAATGCTATGTACTACAGGTTTTTCTCACAATGGTCGTTCCAAAATGTTAGGAACGATATTGTGTAAGTGTGTTTGCTGCAACAATCATGCCTGATCATTGCAATGTATATAATATTCCAATCATGCCTGATCATTGCAATGTACATAATATTCCAATCACGCCTGATCATTGAAAATGTATATAATATTCCAATCATGCCTGATCATTGCAATGTATATAATATTCCAATCATGCTTGATCATTGCAATGTACATAATATTTCAATCATGCCTGATCATTGCAATGTACATAATATTCCAATCATGCCTGATCATTGCAATGTACATAATATTCCAATCATGCCTGATCATTGCAATGTACATAATATTCCAATCATGCCTGATCATTGCAATGTATATGTTACTGTGAAACACCGAAATCTGGAGAATGTCGACTTTCACCGGTGAATGTCAACATTCACATAGTCGCTTGGTGTATGTCCGAAATATTTGTTAAATATCCTTATTTCTGACTTACACCGGTGAATGTCGACATTCACCATGCACTAATGGTGAATGTTGAACATGTTCGAGATTCATATTTCTTTCTCCGTAGTTCAGTCGCGAAAATAATAGAAGGTAAAAAATTACTCAATTATACAGTACATTCAAAATGAGAAAGGTAAATAATAGTAGTAAAAAAACTTCAGATCCTATTTATTGCAGCAGGTTAAACTATTATGACACTTTGAATTGCATAAGAGGCCCTTGCTTTTGCAACTGCATTTATTTGTCGAACACTTTCTTTTGCAATGGCAGCGTGTATAGCCTTGCCCACCGCTTCTCGAATTAGCAGCAGCTGCTTCTCTCAGCGAAATTTCTTGAGAATGAATTTCATCTATGGAAAGTAACTTTTCTTTACAAATTACGAACTGATTACGTGTGTAAAGCTGCTTGAGGGTACCATTTTCATTCGCAAGTTTATAGGGATTTGACAGGAAACAGCCTGTCGCCTAGAAACAGCCTGTCGCCAGGAAACAGCCTGTCGCCTAGAAACAGCATGTCGCCTATATGTCGACTCCTCCCTTTCGGTCCTTCACCAGAGCATGTCTTTCGGTCCTTCACCAGAGCATGTCTGTGATTGTCGACATACACCAGTGAGGGTCCGAATGTACAAGAATGTCATGAAATATTCCATCTTTCACCGACGTATTTGGTGTTTGTTGACATTCACCGGTGAAAGTCGACATTCTCCAATTTCGGTCTTTCACGGTAACATATATAATATTCCAATCATGCCTGATCATTGCAATGTACATAATATTCCAATCATGCCTGATCATTGCAATGTACATAATATTCCAATCATGCCTGATCATTGCAATGTATATAATATTCCAATCATGCCTGATCATTACAAAGTATATAACATTGCTTGATCACATATTAAACTTTTTAATGTTAACCATCAAACAATGTCACAATGTTGATTAGCTCCCAAACATTGCCTCCTGGGTGATGCCTCTCAGAGTTGAAGCATTTCCCCAGTTCTAAGGACAGTGACACTTTAACTTTGGTCATTTAAACAAGAAGAACATCAAGACATCCATAAGTTCTCCCACTCGTACAGACTTCTGATTTTAAGCTTTCCAACCCAAGTGTTTGGAAGTTCATGGAAGTTTAGATGGGTGTACAAAGAGAGGGAACACCAATACTGTCACCTGACTAAGAGGGAACGCTCACTTGTGACATCATCCCCACCTCTCTGTTAGAGGTGTCATTGCTTTTGGATGGACTGGAATCCGTCTGAAACCCACAGAAGTTGTGTAAAAATCAGATGTCAAGATCTGCCCCTATCTTATTAAAATTTTATTATCAGACCCACTAACATGACATATTCCATTAGGTACAATTTAATCTACTACTAAACTTATTAATATAATTAACTGATATTTAAAAATCTATTTGTCTCTTCAACAAAGGTGGTTGCAATAGTAACTAAGAGTTGGAAACTGAGGAGCAGCGTATTATGTACCTAATGGAATGGGTCATGTTGGAGGGTATGTATTATTTCTTAACTTATTCATTGGTAATACACAAACCATTTTAAACATGGATGCTATTTGTAAACATAACAGAGGTTTATTTGAAAACAACATCTCACTTTTGAGTTCTGAATGTTGTCTCCATACCTTGAATATTGAGCTGGATCTTCTTTTCTTTCTTGTCTGGACTGTAAATCACTAAACACGAGTAAGTCCCATGGTCAGAGATGGTCACTTTGTGGATAGACAGCGATGCGTTCCCCTGTTTGACCTCCTGCTCATCGATGGACACTCCCGGTCTGGTAAACTTCTCCTTGTTGTCAAATCTCACCAGTTCTCTGCCTTCAAAGTACCAGAATATGGCCAGGAATTTGGGATCGATCGGTGGATTGTTCACAGTGAAGGTACAAGGCAGAAGAGTCCGAGTGTGATATAAAGCCGTATGAGAAGATGGGACAGTGACCTCCACCGCTGAACCTATCGGGAGACACCAGGGTTCTATTACATTACAATAGTCATATTATCGTGTTTTATAGCACATTCCCCATTTGTTATGTGGAATGGAGGATGGTTCCCTTGGTAAAAAAAAAAAAAAAACATGTCTCCTACTGAGAAATATGTCCAATCATTCCAAACGTATGCAATGACAAAATAGACCCCAGACATCCAGAGTTGTGATCTTGCTGCCCTCCAAGCGCAGTGAGAGGTATATCTGATGCTGCATACCTGCTGTACCAAGCATTGCATTGAGGGGAGACTACTTTGCTTGCATGTGAGGGCTTACAATCCATAGACCCTACTTTATGATTTTCCAGCCATCCTCACTGAACATGGGGATGGCTCTGAAGTCTGGATATGGTGGAGAGCGCTTACCACACCTTCACTGTACAATTTATATACCCCCCAACTTATCGTTCATCGAAAATACTTCCAGTGCAGAAGTCTGGATCTATATCCATACAGGAAGTGCGGCAAATGTGCACTCGCAAAATGTGAGTGTTTTCCGCATGTGAAAAATGCCCCTTCTGGGAAAGTCTGGTTGCTCTCCATTGTCACATAAAACGACACGTTATTGGATCGATAGATCAGATCTAGACGTAAGAAATGTGGGCGTTGTTTCTGCATTTCATGCGCAGAATTCCAGCACAGATCTTTTAGAATCCAGATTTTTGAGCAAAGAGTCTTTCAGTGTCGGTCTGGGGCTGGAAGTGTACAGGGTGCACGCTACACAAATATTACATATATTTGTGTAGCGTGCCCTATGCCCTATGAAGATTTCCAAGCCATCTTTATGTTATGGGGGAATCTTAAGGAAAGGTCTTGCTATCCTAAGCCCAGGGTTGCTGACTCCCCTGGAATATCAGGGAGACTCACGAAATATGGGCAGTTATCCCAGGAGAGCCGGCAAATCTCCCGCAGACGGCTTGAGGCCCGTGGTTTCATGCAAGCCACAGTCTCAAGTTTTGACCCCCTGCATGACAACACTAGTTTTCTAGTATTACTAGGGACAGGGAGGGACTTGATGACACAATTTGCATAATCAAGCCTGCCCCTATCCTTTGTAAACCTAAAAAAGGAGATAATTAGTAGTCAGGGGGTGGGGCTTATTGACACTATTTGCATAAATCACGTCAATGCATCCCAGGCTGTCAGCACAAAGCATAAGCAAAATTTCCATACCCTTCATGAAGTGATCACCAGGTTAAACACTTCTACAATATCCTTAATATGTCATTTAGTGTTGAATTCACAACCCCGTAATTTTTCACATACGTGCCTAATTTTACGATTCTAGCTACTATGCATGCGTAGTAACTATTTTATGCTATCTATGGTCTTTAAAGACCGCATGTAAGCAATCTATGTAACGAAACACTACGTAGATAGCGAAAAATAGTTACTACGCATGCATAGTAGCTAGAATCGTAAAATTACAGGGTTGTGAATTCGTCCCTTAATGCCTGCTTGTTTTCCAAGCTACAACAACACAGAAATGACCAGCAGATGTCACTCTCCCACTATCGTCCTTTCCACCATGTGTCCCGGTGTGTTATGAGTTAAATTAACCATTCTCTGTGACAAACCACAAATGTTCAGCAGAGTTACATAATAACTGCACTGTATGTGCCAAGAGAGTGATTGTCATCCTAATATACTATGGACTTCTAGTCTTACATAGGGCCACATTATGCTCTTTATTATCATTTCACATATACACACACACTAACAAACAATAGCATCAACTCTGAATAGAGCTGGGGGCCACACGGGACAGTGAAGTCTGATGCCCATTGCTCTACTATGGAGGAACTGCATTGATCCAGCGTTGCCACCTCTCCCGGAATTTCCAGGCGACTCCCGAAATTCGTCCATTTTTCTTCAAGTCCGCCCTCCCCGTCGATCAGTATTGCAATTCATGACGTAATTTGCGTCATCAGGTCCCGCTTCAACCCCCTCTGTAACACCGGGGGCCACTATTAGGGGCGGACAGCTGAGACTATTGTCCCGGGCTCGGAGCTGATGGGGGCCCGCCAAGTTGCGGGCCAATGCACAGGGACTTTCTTGCGCACCAGCCCGCTGTTAAAGCTGGTTCGCGGACGCCCTGCCCCTATGTGATGTCTCCATAGGGGCGGGGCCCTCGGCTGTGTCCGGGCTGATGGCGACCCTGTGTAACACTATGAATAGTAGAGTTGATGGACAGGGCTTCAGGATATGAATTGCATAAACACTTCATTAAACCCCAGCCCCCATAGCAACATCGCTATCTTCTGTCCGCGATTACCCAGAGGGAAGTAATAGAATGTCTGCATTGATGTTCTGCGTGGACATAAATCCGCGCAGAGGAGTTAAGGTAGGATTCTGGCATCAGAACGGGGCGTGCATCCTCCTCTCTCGTGCGAACCTACAGATTTCCCTGCACTCGGAAATTACGCAGAGATCTGAATCAGACCCGATAATCCTATATAACATTTGCATTTACAATTTGCACAAACAATGTATCCCAGGTACTATGGAGACATGTATTTTACAAGCACCAAAGTTGTAATGATAAACAGATGTAGAGAATACTAAGTTAGAAAAAAGTTTACAGTAAAAGTCAATTATACTATACGCTAAGAATGTGAAACAACATGGTTTATGTATTACAAATGAAAGACAGACAATTTGCAGCACCACAAGTCTAAGTAAGCCCCATAAAATACTGCATTACTAATATTAATATATCAATGTAGATATGTGGTAAACACTTAAGGACAAGGGGGACCAACTAGTTAATAAGATACATTAAATAGTCACTAGTAAATTTTTATAATTAACATGTGAGTAAGAGAAGAGAGTAAGATGCTACAGACGGTATTACTAATAGGAGATAGGGGAGGGTGGGGACTACAGCGGATAAGAGAAGGGAGACTGGGAGGAGTGTGGAAGTGATGGGAGACACAGACGGGGTAACAGGGTAATGGGGGCAGATGTCACTCACATGTGTGGTAGAATAAGAGAAGGATGCTCCCCTCCAGAGCCCCGACACGTCCCATAGATCTCATTCTCCTGTCTACAGAGAACCTGTATCCTCTCTCTCAGCAAAATCCAGCTGAAAGTGAAAGTGAAAGAGAATCAGTGGAATTCCTCATTTCCTAATTATAATATGGAAGGATGAAATAACAATCACATGCAAGGCAGGAGTCATACTATAATAAAACAGGAAGGAAGAAAGAAACGTTTTGCTTCATATAGAAGTGCTTTATCAGCTGAAAATATTATTGCTTGATTAAAATTGTTTTAAAATAGTTTTTGATACAAATTCTCCTAGTGGTGCTACTAAAAAATAAACAAAAAGTTCTGAAGTGGCCCATTAAAATGACACCCAAAAATATGTTACATGCTATTAACGTGATGTAAACTTACCTTCCTTCCGCTGCAGCTCCTCCGGAACCAATGTTCCCCGGCGGCGTCTCTCCCTCTCTGCTTACAGATACTTCATCAGGGCCTTTGACATTGAATGTTCCAATATTGGATCTAACCAAGAAAGACGCTAATCCAGTGACTGTCCCGAGAATGTGGTAGACTCCTTTAAAGACCTGAAGCAAGCTCTTACCTCGGCACCCATTCCCTGGCACCTGAACCCAGAACTACCTTTTGTTGAGGAAGTAGACACATTGGACGTGGATGCTGGAGCGGTCTTGTCCCAACCGGATCCCAATGACGGTGAGCTGTTTTCCTGCACATACGTTCTCAGTGGCCGGAAGGAACTATGACGCGAGGAATAGGGAACTGCTTGCCATCAAGATGGCATTTGAGGAATGGAGATACTGGTAGGAGGGGGCATTACGGGTCATCACTGAAACCTTAGCCTCTGAAGAGATGTTGACTGCTTTTGGCTATTGTAATCCATAAGGGTGTGGTAATAGTCACAGAGGAATGATTTCTATGAACTGTTATATAACTGAAGTTATAAGGCTTGCATTGGTCCTATAATACAGCGTGTGGTATCTTTTTGGAGTACAGCAAGGCAGTTTTTGGTTAGAGTGCAGAAGACTTTCCTTATACTCGTAGTCACGGCGGCCATATGCATAAGAACGGCATATTTGCCGTTCTGCGCATGCGCCGTGCATATGTTGCCTGGCGTAATCGATGATTCAGGCTTTCCTGAATCTTTTGTCCCTAACTATGACATAGTTACGGACAAAGGGACGTGCTGCGCCGTATGGGCGGGAGTGGCTCCTCCTCCTCTTCTTTGCTGCTCCTACTGCCATTCTGTCGCTAGGGGGCAGCCTTTTATTTAAATGATGACGTCAGAGGCCAGAGTGTAACTGACGTCATCATTTAAAACCCACAGCAAGCAAGCCGACGCCAGGACACCAATCAACAGAAGAAGATTCTTCACAACTAGCAAGACAGATGACAGCAAACGGTGAGTGATAAAAACTTTTATTATTTTTATTACACCACACACTTCATGACATTACACTTAGGATAGGACACGGGACCACCGGAGGTAAGTGTACACATTAGGGGTTAATATAAGTCAGGGAAAATGTTTATTTTACAGGGACACATTGTAATGTATTTCAGTATGTTTATTGTACACTGTATTTTTTTTTTACACACAGCCGCAGCATGGTTAGAAGCCTTACCATGCTGACGCTGATAGAACTACAAGGCTAAGCAATGCTTTAGCCTTGTAGTTCTATCAGCACAGCATAGCTAAGGCTTTCAGCCATGCAGCGCTTAGTTTTTTTTAACTCACACGAGTTGCTGCAAATTTTTAAAGGGCTAATCGCGGTGGTTTTCTGAGTCCACAGTGTGAGTCCACAGTCTGAGTCCTACCTCAGTCTACGTCGGTCCGGTTTACATCACCTACTCCAGTCCGGTCTGAAGAGCCCTACCTCTACTCCAGGGACCACCTGACCCGAACGGGTACATATGCACCCACGTTATCTGAGGCCACCCAGCTTCATCTTCTCTACCCCGAGCTCACCATCTCTCCGACCTGCATCTCTCCCTGTCTTGCCCAAGAACGTGATAGTGTGGGGGCAGGAAGGAGAGAGGGGAAGGCAGAGTAGTTAGTGGGAAAAACAGAGTCAGAAGAGACTGACCTGTAACAAACAATGAGGAACACGGAACAGGAACAATGAACAAAGAGTCAATAACAGGACAAACTGAACTAACAGGGACAGTCACACATCCGCTCAGTGGAAACCCCAAGGTGTTAACAAATACTGGCACACAGGAAAGGAAGGGTTAATACAAGAGGGATAATACAAGAGGGAGAGAGAGAAGGTAAATTGGCACATAGAGGTAAATGGCAAGGCACTGGGCAGGAACAAGATGGGGCACTCAAGAACGTTGGATAAGAGGCACAAGACAAAGAGAGAGGGGCAAAAGCAGCAGGCACAGAAACTGAGCAGAGTCTATAATCAGTGCTGAAAGGCTGTCAGGACAGTCTGATATAGAGGCTGCTAGCCCCTGATAGGCTAGCAGCCCTCCAGCCCCCACAACCTGAAAGGATATTCCCCCGGCAAGGGAGAAAGTCCAATCAGTACAGAGTCGCAGGGAGGTGGGGCGCGTGCCCAACTGAACCTGCAGTGGCACCCCACGTATAGTTGTTTACATGCCGCGATCGGCATGTGTGCAGAGACCAAAGTGGGAGGGCATGCGTAGTAGCTATTATCGGTAATTTAAGAGCACTCCTATTGTCCATATAAATCAATTGCTATGGTGCCCATCTCTAATACCCCTTTCACATCGCCACGAAATGCCCAGGATTTTCGGCAAAAACCCGGGTCTCGGCAAAATCCCGGGTATTTCGTGGTGATGTGAAAGGGTCATTTCCGGTAGACCAGGGTCAAAAGACCCGGGATTTTGACCCGGTAAAAAAGAAGGATTTTTCCTGGGTCCAACCCGGGAAGGGTGGCAATGTGAAAGGTCTAGGGTTGTTTTCAACCCGGGTCTTTCACTTTGCCTCCTGATTGGTGCAGATTTGTCTACTGTTGCTATGGCAGGTGGGCGTGGCTGGATGCTGTGAGGATAACAGGTGGGTGTGGCTGCATTCTGTTAGGATAACAGGTGGGTGTGGCTGCATTCTGTGAGGATAACAGGTGGGTGTGGCTGCATTCTGTGAGGATAACAGGTGGGTGTGGCTGCATGCTGTGAGGATAAGAGAGGGGAGAGAGAGAGAGTGCTATGAGACATAATTACAGAGACAGACCTGAGAGGAATTAGGTTAGTGAAAGATACATGGAGCAGTTGTCAGGTGTCAGCCATTACCTGAGGAGATGCCACACAGAGACACTGGAGTGGAGGAGAGAACAGATAAGTACAGCTGAGAAATGTGCTACTGATTACTGATAGACATAGATGAAGAAAACAGATACATGGGAGACTCCCAGCATTACACAGGGCGACCTGCCCTCACAGCATAGCTCCCAGCATTGAAGATAGATCATGTGATCGATCATGTGACATTTACTTTCCTCCTTATTTTAGTATTCCTCACATGTGTTATCCCGGTCACATCCTGTCTCCCCCTCCCCTCCTCTCTCCATGCTTGTGCTGGATGTATCACAGTATCCACCCATCTGGGAGAGAACACCTCGTTATCCTCTGACTTAACTGTATATTAACCAAACAGGACGGTCCCTGTTACTGGCCACACCAAAGACCATCCCTAATATACTAGTATCACATGTGGGATAGAATTGGGGGTCTGCAATGACTCACTATATTATGTACAGGTGGGGAATATCTGGGTCTGGGAATGACACAGATTATAATTTATATATATGGGGCATATTAGGGGTCTGGGCAGGGATATGTGGGCTTGGGGCTGTAAATTATCAAGGGTTCACACCATATAGTATGTTTTAGAGGAATTGTCAGTCTTTATGCACTACAGTGCGAGGCCTGGAGATCTGTAGTGTGTAAGGGCCTATTTTTAGATGGAGGCTTGGGACTGGGTCCCAATAGCCCCATTGTTAATATAGCCCTAGGTCTAGGAATGGCATATACTCTATACTGTATATAGTGTGCCATAGTGTCCAATGTCTATAGATGTGTAATGTAAGGGAGACAGGAAGGGGGATGTGTAATGGAGGGGACACAAGAAGGCAGGTATGGAGGGGGAGATACCAAAAGGCAGTTGTGTAACAGAGGAAGGGAAATATGTAATGGAGGGGTGGGAGGAGATGTGTAATGGCGGCTAGCTTCATTTTATCCACAGACTTTCTGTGTGGTAAGAATCAACTTGAGGCATTAAGAAAAGACCTCAACAATCAATATGCATTTAAGTAAATACAACACATTACTGTAAAATATCAATACTATAACTCACATTCATTAAAAAGTGTTATGTCTGCGTGTTTGATAACACATAAAGCTTTATACATTCAAATACAGAATACATATACACATTTACAGATCAATGGTCATTTTCTGATTGAACGTAGCATAAATCTGTTTTCTGTACAGAGCAGGTAGGCTTCACGGTTCACTACCCCTAACCCCATGTAACGCTAGCAGCAGGACGGCTCTGTAGTAGCAGTCAGTGAGCAGAGACTGGAGCGACCAGGACAAGGGATGGAGCAGAAGGCTGAGCGAAGGACAGGACACAGTGCGGAGGAGCAAATGCTGGAGCTGTACATGAGACCGAGCAAACACAAAAGGGAGGAGCAGGACACAGTCCTACTACAGAGCAGAGAAGCCCTGGCAGGACAGAGCCAAGGAGCACGAGACAGAAGCCCTGTCAACATGATGCCTGTGTGTACCTGTGGAACAATGATACACCGGCAATAATGATAACCTTACCCATCATGATCTGGGCATATGACTCAGCCCCGACCCCACTAATGCCCCCCTGTAGATCCTCTCCCCACACAGTGTTTCGGGTGAATGGTTGGCTGGAGTCCGCGAATCATGGATTTCTCCGGCATTGTCTTTCCACAAATCTCCAGCTGTTCATTTAAACCAATAGAAAATGGCTCCTTGATACAGTATTTCAGCAATAATAACGCTGACACGAAATGGTTTGTTATCATTTTTAATACTAACAGATACTAGATAAAGCATTAACTGCTTGTTTGTTTGTTTGTTTATGAATAGCGCCTGCAGTTTACGTAGAGCTTTAAAATTTTAACAACTATAACAAGACTGGGTGGTAGCAGACAGACCGGGTAGTTGATATGTTACTGATATGGGGGTAGATCCAGAACAACGTTTGCCATTCCTGTATTCGCGTAGCGTATTTTCGTGTGCGTAAATTCGCTACGCTCCCCTCGGCACACCCCTTGCATGGACGTATTTTGTGAAAATACGCTACCCAAACCCTAACTTAACTTTTTCAAACGTACCCGCATACGTCCGCTAACGGACGTACTGACTACGCGAACGTACGCAGCTTAGCACGCCCATACTGTACACTTAAAATACCACCCCCCGCCTACTTCACGTAAATCTCACGTATTGTTGACACACGTAAAATTGGCACGCCCACACATAAGTATTTACGTTATCCATACGTGAATTTCCCTTACGTTTAGAAATACGCTACGTCAATATGCGTATTTTCCCTTGTGCACATGCGCATACGGTTCTGCGAATTTACATCTCCGCCACGCGTAAATTCGCAGAAATACGTAGTTCTGGATCTGCCCCATGATCCCTTTAAATATATATAACAATAATACTACTGGTAGAAGTTCAGTAAACCAACATGCAGAATAACAAGGCCTCACAAACACAAGAATAACAGGGAAAAGCCGGTATAGCTTATTGGAAAAAAAAACACAGCATCGTGCATTTGGGGCTTTAAAAATCCAAAGGATTATTACAATGATGGCTTTACATAGAAACTACTAAGAAGGAAATGGATCTAGGGGTCACTTTTTCATGATATAAAGGCAGCCAAGCAATGCAACCAAGCAATGAGAAAGGCAAGTCAGATGCTTGGCTGTCTAGAGAGAGGAATTAGTAGCAGAAAGTAAGAAGAAGTGATCTCACCTGGAATACTGGGGTCAGTGCTGGAGCCGTATCTCCAGAAGGACATAAATACATTAGAGACTGTGCAAAGAAGAGCCACTAAAATGGTGCATGGCCTGTGTCACACACCATACAGAGACAGACTAGAGGAACTAAACACGTATGTCAGGATATGATAGACAGGTTATAACCAGAGTATAACAGGACAGGTTTGTACTGCCAGCACCCAGCAATTTGTATCCCGTGGTGGTAGCTCCCAGTGTGCCATTAGGGAGTCCTTTGTATCAGGGTGCGGAGTCAAAACCGAGGATCTGGTATTCACTACAGCCCCTGATGGTGGGGAAAGACTTGATCCTCTGCAAGTCACAGTCCCTGTAATACCGCCACAAGGACAGACGGCAGATTGCATACCACATAACAGACTAGGAGGCCTCCAGTTAACCCTAAGCATGTCGTGTTGTCAGGAGACCACAGCTGTAGCCAAACCCAAACAGAGAATCTCTAAACAGGCAGAGAATGTGACAGGAATATACCTCAAAGTACAGGTGATAAATATGGTAATGCCAGACGGTAAAGTACATAATACCATGACAGTAGTTAGGAAAGTTTTGGAGATGGAACACTACTACAGACTAGTTTACAGACAGAACAAAGATGTATTGGACAACAACGTACATAAAAGTGACGGCAGATAAGAGCCACAAGGCCCATCCAGTCTGCCCAGTTGTTTATTTAATACTATACTGACCCTTGATCCTATTTGCCATCAATTTAGCTTGAAACCTCACATGGACTAACACCAGAATCAGACAAAGATCAGGGGGAGAACAGTTCCAGAAACTAGGACAGACAAGATCTGGATATGACAGACTCGACAAGATCGTAGTAACAAATCAAGGATCATGTCCAGATATTTAGCTTTTGGAGGTGGCCGGAGGTAGCACAGACCAATGTCTTCCGATGAAATTGCTGAAGCTGTTCCCTTAAGATTCTGACGGTAAATAAAATTCTCCTGTATTAGAAAAAAAAAGAACAGAGAAGTTACTATACAAGATCACATAAAATAAGATGTCCAGAGTAAACCTACAGGGATCTCCCCCACTCTCCAACAGGGGGCAGAATGAACTACTGCTGCACAGATCAGGTCCTGGCAGAAATCGGCCAGAGTCCATTCGGTCTGTGAAGCCCTGAAAGTCTTACAAAAATGATATCATTATGAATCTGACCCCGTGCCAACTATAGACATTGCCACCTGTAAGGGTGATAAGCACACAATTATATTTGCTGTTCCAGCAGTGTATTTGCAACAGACTAAACTACCTTAAAAAGAGCAGTGAAAATATCTCATGTCGTTGATGTTATGCATATCCACTTAAACGCAAGAAAAGTTGTTTTTGATTTACAATCAAACACAACATCGAAAGACTCGTTTCAGGGACTTCTGTACAAAACAGAGAGTTTTAGTGACAATCCATTATAGACCACATCCTCGTGACTGCCAAAATCTTAGTGACATCACCCAATACAGACAACATCCTAGTGAAAATCATCCAATACAGACAACATCCTAGTAACAATCCATTACAGTCTAAATCCTAGTGACCACCACCCAATATAGTAAATACAGATAACATTGTAGTGACCACCACCCAATACGGTAAACATCCTAGTGATAAACCATTATAGAGTACATCCTAGTGACCGCCACCCAATACAGACAATTTTCTGGTGACCTCACCCAATACAGACAACATCCTAGTAAACGCCACCCAATACAGACAACATCCTAGTGACCACAACCAAATACAGACAACATCCTAGTGACCACCACCCTAAATCTCTCAAAATAAATAATAGTCTGGTAGAGAAATTTTCCTGGAATCCCTATTGCCAGTTCACTCCTAGATCCATACCTTTACTCTCACCTTCTGAGTCTGGAGAATATTCAAAGGAATATTTAGCATGTTTTCTAGGGCTCTAGGGGACCTACAATGAGTGCTATAAATTGAATATGTAATGTAAGACAATAAAGATGAGTTGTGTAACAAGCACCAGAGGCAATTGGAAAATATAAAGCAACCATGTATTGTAAGCTGGAAACAGGGTGTGGCCTTGTAATGTACTGTAGAATAAATAACAGGGGTGTCCTATGAAAAATACTGGGGTAGGCAGAGTAATGGGGGATAGTCACCTTTTAATTTTACTAAACTTCCCCAGGTTAAATTTTAAAATTTGACCCTGTGAGGAAAGAGAAGAACATTTTATACTGGACAGGTTTTAATGGGAAGCAGAATAAATATCAGACAGGAAGTACACAATACTGGCTCCTAGTGGTGGGCCCAGGTGCAACAATATGCTTCCTGTCGAAAATATATATCAGGTATAAGGGGGCCCCTAGATGAGATATCTCCCAATATAAACACATGATAAATATTGTTTAGTCCAGCGTTTATTACCTATATCAGAAAAGCAGAGTGGCCGGTGGTTTTTCATGTGTGTAACTTATATTTCTTCCTTTTATGTCACAGAATGAAAGGTTAGGTGCTGGGTAATAGCAGTGTGCTGGGGCATTTCTACCTTTGTGTCTATGTAGATTACCTCGACCTGTATGTTGGCCTATACCAGGTATAGGCAACCTGGACACTCCAGGTGTTGTAAAGGGGAAAAGCATGGAAGGAAGGGGTTGGAGACAGTTTATTTAGAGGGTAAATGTACTAATCTTATGAAGGGGTTGTAGCTTCACAACATCTGATGTGTCGCAGGTTGCCTATGGAAAATCCACCATTTTGTGTAACGTTGCAGTGTTAATGTTCAATGGCGGAAAATGTCAGAT
Source organism: Limnodynastes dumerilii (assembly GCA_011038615.1). Taxonomy (NCBI): domain Eukaryota; kingdom Metazoa; phylum Chordata; class Amphibia; order Anura; family Limnodynastidae; genus Limnodynastes; species Limnodynastes dumerilii. The sequence goes on along the minus strand of WWET01003958.1, from coordinate 72,968 downwards.
TGTTCTACTTTTATATTACCTGTTGCATAAGAAGATCAGAGTGTAAATGTCCTCTCCTGACTTCTCCGACCACAGAGGAATATGCAGGTCACCTCCCTGCTTTTGTTTGTTGGTGCAGGATTATTAATTCTCAGTGCAGTGAAAACATTGTGGAGTTTATCCGATGGGGACTTTATGCGGTCAGTCTTCACGGTGTAATCTCTGCTAGTTAACGGGACATCTTCTTCATCTTCATTTGTTTCTGATATTGTGATTGTCTTGCCATCATCCTCTTTGAGCATCCAGGTGACCTCTACGTCCTTTTCACAGTTGGAGGCTGTACAATACAGGGTCACTGTGTCCTTTATCTGTTCCCTGTGAATGGGGCTCACCTGGAACCGCAGGAAATCTTTAAAAAATAATAATAACAAATCACAATTTTACTGCCACAAACTTTTGGAGATAAAGAAGATTGTTTAAGAAACAGAAAGCAATATATATAGAGAGAAAACACCTATACTGTCACCTGACTAAGAGGGACCACCTATACTGTTACCTGACTAAGAGGAAACACCTATACTGTCACCTGACTGAGAGGCACCACCTATAGTGTCACCTGACTAGTAGGGACCAGCTATACTGTCACCTGACTAAGAGGGACCGCCTATACTGTCACCTCATTAAGAGGGAACGCCTCTACTGTCAGCTGACATAGAGAGAGTTCCTATACTGTCACCTGATTAAGAGGGAACGCAAAAACATACCAAAGTGAAGCAAAAGTCAGAAATCTGAAACCAGCCCCGAACACAAAAAATAAAAAAAGTTATAGGAGATATTGGTCCGGATCCAGAATTAATACCGACAGGCGATTTATCCTTAATTCTGGATAAACTAGCTCCATCATCACACAATTCTTTCTCAACTATGCATCTGGTATCTATACAGCAGGCCTGATCCAGACTCAAACACACACCCAGTGGTGCACCATATATCTTTCTACGTTTGCACGGCATATACCCAGAACAAATGTGCAATGCAATTGCAGCAATTCAGACCTGAAAGCAACTTGGACCGCCTATGCTGGGAGGGGCTTTCCTTGAGGGAGTGTGAAGGAATGTGGTCAACGTACAGTAAGGGGTGTGCATGCAAATGAGCTGGAAGCACACAGGAGAGGAACAGGAGCAAACAAGAGTATACAAGATACAGGAGACAAACGCTATAACCGACAGCTGGCCCTTGTCTGCCGTCTGTTTACAGGTTATGGCCCCCAATCAGCTTCCTTAGCCAGACGCGCCCCCAATCTGACTGGTGAATGGAAGCAGCATGTGAGACGAATCTGCAAATTGTAAACAGTCACACCCTGCCGTTATCAGTGTGATAGGGCCTGATCCAGAGCTACGATGCCCGGCGGTAATACGCCAGGCGTAAACGTAAGATCGGCTGAAATGCAGATCTGCGCATGCGCCGGCCAGTTGTTGGCCGGCGTAACATCTAGTAGCAGCGTAGTAACGGCAGAGGGGGCGTTCCTCACCGTTACTACGCAAAGGTTAGTGTGTGTAGGCGGGGGAAGGAGTGTAATGAGGGAGGGGTTTTAGTTAATACGCTCCTGTCCCAGCGTATTTACCCTCGCTTACGCCGGCTGAAGTTAGAGTAGCCTTCAGCCGGCGTAAGCGAGGGTAAATACGCTGGGACAGTGAGGAGTGTCGGGGGAAGTAAATGCCGATACGCTATGCTTTACTAAGCACAGTGCATCGGCGTAGGGCTGGATCAGGCCCATAGTGTGTAACTCTCCCATGTGCTCACACAGACGACTGGTTCTATTGGGGATCTGATATCGGATCCCTGATGGTTCTGTGTTCAAAGTTCCAAATGCAGCAACACCACAAGTCTGGATGTGGTCCTATGTGTAGCTAATACATGTTTCTATACTACTTTTCACTGACTTGCTGATGTTAAAGAGAAATTTACCATTGCAAAGCTTGTAAATAACGTATTATAATGATACAATCATCTTACATTCCTTCTTTATGATGAAATACCAGCCTACTGCTAAAATTCCAAAGGCCAGTATTAATAAGGCCAGGGAGATGGCAAGGAGAACATGATTACAGGTCTTCGAACAATCATCTGCAAGGTCAAAGAGAAGATATGTCAAGTTATTTATTTTACGCTGGAAACTAGGAGGTTCTTCAGCTGTGTATGATCATTTCGTCCCCTCCCCAGTAGGAGAGCCCGGGATCACCTACAGAAATATAATAAATTAAATATCTTTGTCATCAACAACTTACCGAATAGGTCAACCTGTAGAGTCTCTGTGATTGGGTTGACCAATGTCTCGTGTTGGACCTCACAAGAAATTTGAGTTGGTCGGTTGTCCTTGTTGGGATCAATCCGGTAATAGATTTCTTTATTGAATAGACCATCATCACTTCTTCTGGGAGGACCAGTTCTGTTCCCATCCAACAGCCAGTTTATATCCAGAGCTTCGGGAAAGTACCCTCTCGCTTCACACACGTAAATCTGTTCATCACCATCGGCAGTCTTTGAAGATGTGAATTGCACAGAGGGGGATGCTGAGGAGAGATGGTAGATCAATTACCACAAAAAAAGTTTATTTAGAGACTCCTCTGGGGCATGAGGTGTTTCCTAATATTTACGTATATTTAATAGTGGTTTATTTTATATTTATTTTATTTCTATCATCATAGTAACAGGAATTCTAAATGTAGACTCAGACTGCTTTGTGCGTTTAAAAACACAACGCATGACATATACAACTGGATCGTATTCATTTATAGACGGATTTAAAAAAAACTCTTCCACGTTCCGTAATGTGGAAAATTTGGTTTCATTGGGCCGCATTCAGAAATCAAACTTTCCCATGACCTGATTCCACAGCTAAAAGATTCTAAGAAATCCACAATTGTTACATGATTAATCTGTGCGATGGCAATTTAACCAAGTACACTTGCTGTGGTGGACTGCTCTAGATGGCCAGCTCTCGGGAACAGGGAAATAGATCCAGATATTCGAGTTCATTAGGTGCAGAACTGCAATTATTGGATTCATTTTGATTCATAAATGCAGATCCACCACATCGAAACATCCATGCCAACCACTGGACTGCTGCTAGGTTAAGGTTTTGGAAATTTAAAATGGTGGCTGTTTGTAAGTGTGTATCAGTACGCAGTCCATTAGCGCACCTAAACTGTACATTGTAATACAAAGGCACGCTCAGTTGTGTCTGCAACTCCTAACAGAACGTTGTTTAATTGAAGTCATGATAGAGCGGACTGCGTATTGATCTGGTAGTACAGATGAAGGCAAAGAAATATTAAATACAAGACTGTTGCATTAATAAAAGGGGAATATTGGAAGAGTGGATGGGACCTCTCTGTTCGGTTCCCTGCCTTCACCATTGTCTTTCTCCACCCTTGTCTTCTCTCAGTCATCAGCCCTGACCCTGTTACTGCCCCTTCGACCGCAGCTCGGGACCAATCTGGTTTTATTTTGTAGATTTACTGACTACATTAATCTAGATGTGTTAACAAGACAAAGGTCTCCCAAGCTGTTCTCACCTCCATACTCCACCTTGAAGCTATCTTGGATTGCATCCTCGAGCGATCCATGCTCCACTTGGCAGGTAATGGTAGGATTGTTCTTGGCTTCTGTGGCTGTGATGATCACTGAGCTGTTTACATTAAAGGTCCCATCTGCATTCTTCTGAAAGGTCTCTGATACCGACCCCGTCAGCGCCCGACCGTCCCTCAACCATGTCACTTTAATGTCCCTTGGGAAGAAATTGGTGACTGAACATTGAACCTGACTTTTCTCATCCCTAGGAAGAGCCTTTTTATGAATCTTCACATTTGGAACAGCTGAAAGACAAAGGAATCATTATAATAGAATATAAACATTATCATGAGACATCCTATAGAATGTAAGCATCTGAGCAAGGCCTTCGTACCCGCCCAGTCTGTCTGTTACTTCCCAGTTCTGTTAATGATAATGGCCTAGATCCAGAACAACGCTTGTGAGCGAATTTACAAGTGGCGGAGACGTAAAATCGCGTTTAAGTACTGCGCATGCGTATCATAGAAAATATGCTCCGTAACATAGCGTAAATGTGAACGTATGGGCCATTCACGTATGTGTCACGTAAATACTTACGTGTGGGCGTGCCAATTTTACGGGAGTCCAAAATACGTCTGAAATACACTATGTAGGCGGGGGTTTGTATGTAAAGTGTACAGTATGGGCGTGCTTAGCTGCGTAAATACGTGTTGCCCATACTTATGTGAGCGGATGACATCGGTTACGTTGCCAAAAATTTAAGGTAGGGTTTGGAAAGTGGATCTTGGTCAAAATACGTACGTACGTAAGTTCTGGATCTACCCCAATTTTTTTTTTCATTGTAAAGTGCTACATACCGTAAAATAATGATGCAAAATAAAGCCTGTTTATAATGAATAATAATTTATAAAAATAAAGACATTGGGCTGGATCCAGACCTTGTTAAGTGCATAAACTTAGTTACTCCTGGGCTAAACCATGTTGATTGCAGGGGAGTCATATTTCATCTGTTGCAAACAGTATTAGAGTTGAGAGGTGATGTTACCTATCCCAAGTCTACATTACAGTGTGATAGTAAAGCTGGTCAGTATCTGTGTAATAATAATATAATATTATAATAGTATTAGAGATGAAAGGTGATAAATAACAGTGTGATAGTAACGCTGGTCAGTATCTGTGCACAGTAAGCAATTTAAAGATAAATGCCTGCATGCAAAGAATACAATTACCTTGACTCCACCTGCAATCAACATGGTTTAGCCCTTGAGTAACTAAGTTCATGCACTTAACAAGGTCTGGATCCAGCCCATTTACACTAGTTTGTCAGAACTATTAAACCTTATGAAAAACCTTATGAAAATATCAATATATTATAATATTATTCCCCTCTGTCATGCGGAGTTTAAGTGACTAAAGCTGCTATAAATGCGGATCAGCGGCCCATACGATCACTGATCCACACACATGCCCTTAATCCCACCCTGACTGTAAGATTTAAATGCCCCCCCCCCGCCCGCTCAAATAGAGTTTAGACAGGCAGAGGGGATGGACTGCCCTGTAATATGGATCTCCAGATGTACAGGACTAAGTTACGAAGGTCCCTAATGGAACATCTGTCATGCGTGTTGCAAGTCTAGCAGCTGAATTGCGCATCTGGCGTGCAGCGTTCAGCTGTCGTGCAAGGGTAGGAATCTGGTCCTTCATGATTAGATGAACCATCCAACAATCCTTCCAATGTAGCAAACAATGAAACAATTCACAGAGCGCACAAGTTGCCGCCTAAACACTAAATCATTGTACACATGAAACAATAAATTGCGCTGTGAGATCACGAGCAACAAAATCTTCTGAATACACTCTACAATTGTGTGTTTACCATACAAGAGCTGGGTAATATCATACATTGGATCTTACCATCTGACGTGGAGCTCGGCTAATGCAACGGCCCGATAACACTAGCAATGGACCAATGTGTTGGGTGTACGCACTTTAAGATGATCATGAACAATGGTCTTCCAGTATATTGGATGATTGGACATTATATTGTGTAGTTTGTACCCAGATTAACTATGGATCAGACTCTAAAACTGAAAAGAGGAGGTGTTGGCCATAGGTATTATCTCAAGATCAGTATTGTCCAATCTCGGCCCTTAAGAATCACAAGTGAAATGGTTACTACCACCTGCGAATGCTTTACAATGTGTTATTAAGTAAACAAATACAGCTGTGAAAACATGGACAATAACGTCTGACAATTTTACTCATCAAGGTCCGGAGTCACACTTACGATTTTGCTACTTTTTCCATGCGTATTTTTAGGTACGGTAGAACTGCGCATGCGTAGTAACTTATTTTAGGTGAGCTACGTAGGATTTAGGCACGGAAGTCCATTACGCACGGTTTTGTAAATCGGGCTTAGTGACATACGTGCGGCTGGTCGTGGTAAACTTCCGTACGTGCGGATTACATCGAGATTGGATGGGGGGGGGGCATTTAAATGGTCTTTTGAGGGCACGGTTAATAATGGACGCACTTATGTATGACAAACGCGCACGTAAGTACAATGGTAGAGTTAGGTTTGCCCTATAGACGCGTAAGTCTCCGAAAATTCATTCGTGCAGGGGGAGTGTCATGGGTGTTGACTTTCAACGCATCTGCGTATATTTGCGTTCTTAATAAACACGGATCTGTGAATCCGGCCCCAAATAATGTTGCGATGTCGTTCCTTCATGAGAAAATAACCTTTTTACTTAAACTTTTTATTTTTAAACAAGAATAGCAACAAGAAGTTTTCAGACTTTTTCTGTTAGTTATAATGAAGATATTCATTTATAAATTATGTATGAAAGACGGATACAGCAAATGAGATGTATAATAATGTGGTTCAATCCTATGATAGTAACCATGGCACAGATTCAGAATTCCGCATTTTGGGCCAGATCCAGAACAACGCTTGTGAGCGAATTTATGCGTGGTGGAGACGTAAAATCGCCTTTTAGTAAGTACTGCGCATGCGCACCATAGAAAATACGCACAGTAACGTAGCGTAATTGGGAACGTATGGGCCATTCACGTATGTGTCACGTAAATACTTACGTGTGGGCGTGCCAATTTTACGTGAGTCCAAAATACGTGTGAAATACGCTATGTAGGCGGGGTTTGTATTTAAAGTGTACAGTATGGGCGTGCTTAGCTGCGTAAATACGTGTTGCCCATACGTACGTGAGCGGATCACTGCGGTTACGTTGGCAAAAGTTAAGGTAGGGTTTGGAAAGCGTATCTTAACAAAATACATACATTCAAGGGATGTGACAAGGGGAATGTATAGAAGGCACGAAAATACGCTACGCGAATAAACGTACGGCAAACGTAGTTCTGGATCTACCCCTATGTTCCCAAGGGCTTGGCCACAGTATTAAGACAAACCTTGAGTTTGCATTTTAACCCTTGGACGGACTTTAACCTTAAGCTTTTCAATTCAAGCGTGTGGAAATTCCTGGGCCCAGATTTACTAAGCTGCGGGTTTGAAAAAGTGTAGATGTTGCCCATAGCAACCAATTAAATTCTAGCTGACATTCTCTAGTATGGAACCATGACAGTTATGGGTCCAGTATGCTATGGAGGGAGCTCAGTGTCTTAGGGCCAGATCCAGACCTACGTACGCAAGCGATTTTCTGCTAGCTGCTAGCGTAATTTCAGGTGTTTGTACGTTCTGCACATACGCACGGCAGATGTCATGACCCGTAATTCAGGGCGCCCGTACCACTGTAGTAACTACGTACAAAGGGGCGTGCCAACAATACGCTAGCTGTAACTACGCTCGCACTACGAGGTGTAAAACGTACAGTAAGGGCAGGGATTGGCAGTCACATACGTGCGAGGTTACACTTTGAAAAGATTTGGTAGAGGTAAATCAGCAAAAATACGTCCGTCCGCAGGGAGTGCCCGGGGGGAGTGTATAGTACTTACGATACCGTAAATACGCCACGCCAACAAACGTAACACGCACATAGGTATGGATCTACCATTTGTAACTATTTATACCCGTTCTACATATGTTTGTTTATTTGAGTTATTTTTTAAAGATTTTTTTTTTTAAATGAATGGGAAACTAAACATTCCTGTAAAAGTTACGCCATGCGGTATCACGGTCACAGTGAAGATTACAAAGTCTGAAAAGAGATAACATTTGTAGCAGGGTACAGAGGTGCAGTAGTGATTACTGGCCAAGAAAACACAAATAGTAAAACACTGTCCCTAATAAAGCTCCCAGTATAAACAGTATTAACCAGATTGAGTGAGGTGCAAATGTTTTGCAACTATCAAAAATGACTCTTAAGATAGCTGAGCGGTTATTATTGGTGATTATCTGCTAGGGCGCAAAATTGGAAAGGGACGGCCCTGCTAATATGTAATAGGAATGTGAGAGCTAGAATCTTATTGGTTGCTATGGACAACATCTCCACTTTTCCAAACCCTCAGCTTAGTAAATCTGGCCCCAGGAAGTCTGGAAGGATGCAGAGAGAGAGGGAACCTGACTAATAGGGAATCCCCACATGTGAGCTCACAATTGTCATTGCTTTTGGACAGGGTGGAATTGATAGAAACCCAAAGAAGTTGGGTAAAAATTTGAAGTTTATACCTGTCCCCATGTTACTAAAATGCTTGTATTTCTTATTTTATTCATTGGTAGTACACAGACCATTTGTACACATAACATAGATTTATTTGATTGCAACATCTCGCTTTTTCTGAATGTTGTCTCCATACCTTGAATATTGAGCTGGATCTTCTTTTCTTTTCTGTCTGGACTGTAAATCACTAAACACGAGTATGTCCCATGGTCAGAGATGGTCACGTTGTGGATGGACAGTGAGGCGTTCCCCCGTTTGACCTCCTGCTCATCGATGGACACTCCGGGCCCGACAATCTTGTCCTTGTTGTTATATTTCACCAGTTGCGTGCCTTCAAAGTGCCAGAATATGACCAAGAATTTGGGGTCGATCGGAGGTTTGTTCACAGTGACGATACACGGCAGAAGAGTCCGAGTGTGATATGAAGCCGTTACAGAAGATGGGACAGTGACCTCCACCGCTGAACCTACCGGGAGACACCAGCATTCTATTACATTACAATAGTTGTATCATCATGTTATAAAGCACATCTCCCATTTCTTGGGATATAGGACAGTTTCTTTGGAGACTAACGTGATGTCTACTACAGAGAAAAACATTATTATTACATGAATTCCAAATCCATGTAATAGTAAAAACGGTCACCCACATTCACCAGTATTTCTGTTGAGGATACTTTGATCCGATCAGGGGGAGCGATCTTGATGCTGGATCCTCTCTGCATCCAGTCTTAAGTGCCGGTGAGGGGAGGCCACACCTCTCATCCGCACGGACTTTACGATTCATGAACCCTACATTATGATTTCTGAGCTGTCCCCATTTGAGAAGGAGTCTGGATACAGTGGAGGTCACTTACTACACCCTCACTGTACAATCTACCTACCTTCCCCCTCTTACTTTGTGTCCGTTGAAAACATTTCAAGTACCAGATCCATACTGGAAGTGCGGTGAATGCGCCTGAGCAAAATGCGTGTATTTTCCACTCTTTGTGATGAAAAGTATGTCAATATTCCTGTAGTGACGCGTTTCTACTTTATTATAGTGGGAATCTTGCATCAGGTCAAAGGACAAACAATATTTATTCCCAGAAATAACAGGTGTGTTTTGCAACAGACCATCATGCGGCAGCGGAATGGCGACTGCTGACGGTGCTGCAAATCCCATCATGAAGACTAATCTGCTGACAGGTAAGCACTTCTATCCTCGGCCTACCCTTAACCCTCCACTAACCTTCAGTTTCCTGCAGCCTTACCCTAATCTTCCCATTTTTGAGCCCTCACCTTAACCCTCCGTGTACCACAGCTGAACCATAACCTTTCTATCAAGCACTAACACTAACCCTCCTTGAAGCCTAACCCTTAAATCAGCCCACTGCAGCCTGAGACTATTGCGAACGGGCCATTGTGCCATTGCCGGCATTACAGTTATTCAGCTGGTCATCATGTCATTGATAAAATAGGGCCGGCAACCGCATCCCGTAATAGCCAGGTTGTGGGTTCAGCTGTAATTCATCCTGTCAGGAATTAGAAACATTATGGGCCTGATCCAGACTAAAACGCACAAAGAACGTCGTGCTCTGGAAACCCCTCACGCCAACGCAGAGAGATCCAGACACACACCGCAGTATGGACCGGATTCAGACTTCAGCACACGCTCTCCACTTACTGGAACCTCATGATCCAGACAGAAGAGCAGGATTATTCCCCGTTATGTACAATGAAACCTGTGCTGTTGGCATAAGTCATCAGCGACATTTTCATACCTTGTGAAGCGATCGCCATGTTAAACGCTCTTATAATGGACCTGATCTCCGTGCGTTTTCTGCAATTCTCTGGTACATACGTCGCTTACGAGTCCGGAACACTGCAGTCCCCTTTACAGACAGGACCCTGTGCATAAGGGTTACATTCATAATGCTGTGTCGTGCGTAAGGGCTTAGCAAGTCCTTATTATTATTATTATTAAGGTTTATTTATATAGCGCCACAAATTGTCCCCAGCGCTTTTCACATCAGTCCCTGCCCCTATTGGAGCTACATACTAAGGTCCCTAACACATACAAACGCACACACAGTAGGGTTGAGGAAACCGGAGCACCTGGAGGAAACTCACATAGACACGGGGAGAACATACAAACCACACAGATAAGGCCTAGTCGAACTCATGACCTCAGTGCTGTGTGGCACAATGCTACTCACTGAGCCACCGTGCTGCACTTTACCGTAAGATTTAAATGCTTTCCATTGTCCACCGCACATAGACCGTTGACACACGGCGGGTGGTGACGCCTCCCTGTCTGAAAACTTTCCATCACGCAATGCATCATCAAGCGTACTGCATTCTGATGCGTGTTAGACCCGTTCGCACATGCGCAATCCGCATTCTGCATGACTACCCTGGCGATAGGATCCGGTCCATGCTCTTTAATGTTCTTAGCAGAGCTAGAATCAGCCTTGACCGTCCGACTGATTTCATATGGGACATGGGAATGCTGACCGCCATGCTTTGCTACGATGAGTGTTTCAGGAGTTTATATAGCAAACGGACAGGGACTCACTTTGTTCCTTGTTGTTACACAGTGGTCACTTTTGGTCTTTGGCTGCACCTCTTCATTTATATATACACTCGCACACATTTATATATACACTGCACACATTTATATATAAACTCGCACACATTTATATATACACTGCACACATTTATATATACACTGCACACATTTATATATACACTCGCACACATTTATATATACACTGCACACATTTATATATACACTACACACATTTATATATACACTACACACATTTATATATACACTGCACACATATATATATACACTGCACACATTTATATACACACTGCACACATTTATATATACACTGCACACATATATATATACACTGCACACATTTATATACACACTGCACACATTTATATATACACTGCACACATATATATATACACTGCACACATTTATATACACACTGCACACATTTA
>WWET01003958.1:18199-40591 GCA_011038615.1 Limnodynastes dumerilii | reverse complement strand
TTGGACGCTTGTCTTTGTCCCTCTGGTTTTATCCTCATTATGAGGACACTACAGGGCGCCTGCAGCTTCCTCGTCCTGACCACAGTCGTTGCCCCCCTTCCTCGTCCCATCTGTTTTCCCCTTTTCCGGGTCTGAGGTATAAATCTGAATTATTCCTGTTGCCGATACTGTAAATTCCCTTTACGCCTGTGTACACTGACCTGCATAATACTAGTGCTGCTTTACCCTGTCCTGAGCCACGGAGCTTACACTCTATTCCCGACCTCACAAATGGCTCTCTCCAGTCTATGGTTGTATATAATGTACAGCCTTTCTCTGATCGTGAGTAAAACCCTGGTTGGGCATCAATGTCCTATGTAGTGTCTACCTGCTGTGGGGCATATTCAGTGCATGTAAGGCTCCTGTGCAGGTTAATTCTAACGAATGTCTCTCGTTTCAACGTGTGGAACTTGTGTTCCTGGTATGAGCCCTTTGGGGGGTTTCCGATATGCCTCCTATAAATCGTCCCAGTGGCAGGTTGTATATTAATGAAGGGGTTCTGTTATTATAGTATCTCTTTAGAATAGTGTATATCATCCAATCAGATTGTAGCTGTCACTTGTGTAGAATATAGCTCTATAGCTAGATGATAGCTTGAAGCTGATTGGCTTCTGTGGAAAGCCTTTTTACAGCTTTATTAAACGTCTCCCTATGAACAAGTTAGGGAAGGGGGGTATTGATCTTGTGTTGTGATTTTGCCTCTCCTCTTCACACAGAGTGACGACAGCAGTGACAGTGACGTAACCGTGTTGATTCCGCATCGAGCGAAGCGGCGCCGGATCCTTCCCGGAACTGTCCCTATCACAGCCTCGGTGTACTCAAACAAGGTACAGATCTGTCTAATGCAGGTACATGCAGCATGCGGCACTCCAGGACAGCTCCCATCATGCTTTGCCTGGTATAGTGCCATTAAAGCATGCTGGGATTTGTAGTACAGTAGCCTATGCCTGGTATAGGACATGGCACCGTCTGACCTGGCCAAATATGAATAACAGTGTGTTAAAATCCGTTATTACTAGTATAATAGCTAAATTTATTTATTAACAGGTTATTATATAGTGTTATCGGATTACACAGCGCTTTACAGAGAACATTAGACATTGACATCAGTCCCTGCTCCATTCTAAGGTCCCCAACACACACACATGCACACGCTAGGCTTAAGTTATTCAGCAGCCAATTCACCTACCAGCATGTTTTTGACGTGTGGGAGGAAACCCAGAGCTCCTGGCAGATTATCGTCCAGAGTGTGTGAGCAAATCCAATTATTGGACCCTGTACCTCCACCTTCTGGGCAGTGTTTCCCCACCTGTCTGACTCCATAATTATCCATAAGTACAGCAGTGATACAGTACTGAAAGTCAGCATTCTGCAACAGATCCAGGGCTTCCAATACCATATGACTGCTATACTGGCCAGTAATTAAATAAAGTCAGACGGGGAAGGAGGAGGAGCTGCCATACGCTACTAACTAGTTTAACAGGCAAGATGCACAGGTCAAAATTGATAGGAGGCCTGTGCAGCTAATCGGTGCAGAGACTGACAGAAGGCCCATGCAGCCAATCGGCTTTAAGGGCCTCCTGTCAATCTCAGCAGCCTCTTCCTCTTCAACGAGCATCCCAGCAGGAGCAGTGAGTGGCGCCCATGTCAGAACTTTACTCTATGGGGAAAATCATCCCGTTTATGGACACCTGGGAGGGATAATAGTGTATTGCCAGCTTTATAACCAAAATCTAAGCCTCTTCCTTCATGTGTAACAAAATACCCCTTTATATGCCCCGTCACATGGCGAGATGGTTGTCCAGGAGTAGGTTTTCTCCTGACTCTGGATGGGTCCTGTGGTCTGCGGTTGTGAGGGTTGCACTTGAAGCAGAATCCTAGATCCTGTCCCATTGACTCGACTCCCAGCTGTGATCCTGTAACTCCGGCTGCGTAGTGATGATATGTTCCTGCTGGGAATCAGACGTTCAGCGTAACAGAGGCGTCTGATTAGTGCCTGTCTTGCTCTTTCCAGGTGAACAGTTGTCTGAAGCTGCTCCCAGATGGCCCCAGCGCCTTGGCTCAAATGGAGAAAGAGCTGCTGATGAAACAGGGCTCTGATGGTGAGTCGTGTGGGCCTCCAGGAGGCTGGCTGCTGGGTCACATGATGTGTTTGGGATCGGCAGTAACTGAGGGGTGTCTGGTGATGGTGGGGGTCAGGTGACCCCTTGGAATAGTGGGTAGTAATAAAGGACTGGTAGGTTGGCTCAGTTGATCCCCCCCCCAGGCTGAAGCAGGCAGTAACGTGTCTATACTGAGAAAGTTATGAGAAGTATGTGGGTCTCTGGGTACCATTGACGCACAGAGGAGGCTTTTAGAGGGGTATGAATACTTTTACATCAGTCGCTCTATTCCTGCTCCGAGAACCAATTCTCTGCAGAATGTTTGTATCAGAGGACTTGCTGCTTCATGTGTAATTGTGATCTCTCCCTCCCTCCAGACCTGGAGAATGAAGCGATCGTGGAGCCGCAGCCCGCCAAGGAGAAGCCGCTGGCGTACAATCTGTCCGACTCCGATGCGGAGAATGAGTGTCAGGACGCCGTGCGTGAGAGGTGACCATGGCTTGTCAGTCTGTTGTGCCCCCTACCCCCTTCCTCCAGCTCCCGGGCAGTGGTAAGAGCCATTTCTTTTGCAGGGTCCGCGACTCTTCTCCGTCACCCCCTCCCACCCCTAAGACGCCGGTCAGGAAAGGGCGCGTTAACCCAAAACTCAGGTACAGTAACCTGCCCGCAATGGGGACTTATGATACAACACCAAACGTCTGTGATTGAATAGAACTCTCTCCTGGCGCTATTTCCCTGATGATTTACCAAGTCTTCCTCCTGCGCAGGGAGATGGAGGCGCATCTGCAGGATTTGGGCACCGTCCTGTCCCCGTTACGCAACGCCTCCAATGATGACAATGATGTGATCATGGTGGGTAGCAGTCCAGTGCCAGAGGTGACCATTAAAGTGCGCCGAAGGGGGAAGATTTACCGAATAAACATGCGTCTGGTGAGTGGCTGGAGTTTTATTTTTTATTTATGAAGTTGTGTAAATTTTCTGTTATTTTATTATTATTCTGCATAGATTTTTTTTTTTTCCTCTTAAAATAGCGTTACTTTTCTACAATTCTAACCAGTAAAAATAAAAATCTGACCACTTATACACAATCTAGGTAAGGAAAACATACATAGATTACATAAAATATGTTGTGATCTTAGCCACACGACCCATCCTGTCTGCGCTGTTAATTTTTTGTGTGTTTTGTTGATCCTCAAATGAATTTACGTTTTAGGATATCCTTCTATTTATCCCAAGAATGCTTAGTGTTTTACTGTGTTATCCTCAACCACCTCAGATGGGAGGCTATTCCCCTTCTCAAACACCATTTCAGTGAAATAGATTCTCTGTACATTTCCTTTGAACCAGTCGGCCTCCAGTTTATACACGTGTCCTCCTGTTCTAATACTTCTCTTATTTGAATAATGCCTCATCTTGTACATTTGTAAATACACCCTGTGCTATATGTGAAAGCTTCTATCATATCCCCCTGTCTCTTCTCTGTTCCAAGCTATGTTTTGGTTCTAGTCTTTCGTTGGGTAACACGGGCCATGCACCATTTAGTTGCTCTTCTTTGCTCCAAGCTATACATGTTACTTCCTCTAGTCTCTCTGTATGGTGTGTGACACAGGCTATACATGTTACTTCCTCTAGTGTCTCTGTATGGTGTGTGACACAGGCTATACATGTTACTTCCTCTAGTGTCTCTGTATGGTGTGTGACACAAGCTATACATGTCACTTCCTCTAGTGTCTCTGTATGGTGTGGCTCTTCTTTGCACAGTCTCTAATGTATTTATGTCTTTCTGGAGATATGGCCTCCAGAACTTACCCCAGTATTCCAGGTGAGGTCGTACCAATGACCTATAAAGTGACATCACTACTTCTCTCTCTGCTGCAACTGATTCCTCTCCCCATACACCCAGCATGTGTCCAAACCCCTGAAGATCTACAGGTTGGCGAAGGGCTGTTGTGGGGTGTAATTTGATTCATGCCCTGTGTATTTCAGACAGACACCTTGCAGAAGCTTGTCCAGTCTATGGCGTCCTGTCTCGAGGTGGAGTCTTCACAGATACTATTGCTGCAGGGAGACAAGGAACTAAACATCAATGAGACTCCGCAATCCCTAAACCTTACTGTGGCCGACATCATTGGTAAGACCTGAATATAGCTGGGCTAAGGAGGACCCCGAATACCTCTTACTCTAGTTTATTTCCTAGTTACAAGTCCTATAATTATCTGGGTGTTTTATGGGCTCCCGGGTGAGTTAGATCTAGAAATGTCCCAAGATGGGAAGGGTCAAAAATGGTAGCTCAAAGGCTTTTCTGGAGTGAAGACTGGCCTCCAGGAGAGTGGACTTAGCACAGTGTCATCTGAAGGACTAAGGATGCTTTGGACTGGAGCAACGGGTGTTTCCAATCATGGTGTGGTGTCTTTTCAGACTGCATGGTCCTCTCTGCCTCCGAAGAGCAAGGTCCTGCTGATGGAACGAATGAAAAGATCTGTCTCAAGGTCCAGGGAAAGGAGCGGCAGTCCCACCTCAGCATCACGATCGGGAAGGTGAGAGGGAAGGGAAGTGTCTTATGGACAGTCTCTACACACAGGAGGCAGCCATGTTGTGGCCTGGACCAGCGTTCATGACTTAAAGAGCTGGTGACCTCAAACACTTTGAACCGGATACAGATTTAATAGTTGGGGCTGTGTTTCGCACATCCACATTTACACAGGGCCTGGTGAATAAATGGTTAAAGGTAGGGTCCTGTACATGGAAAGCCATACATCCCCCTCGCCCTTCTACATATTCTGACTCTGGTCTGATGGGCTGCCTTTAGAAATAGAGACAGACAAAATTTACATTCGCAGAACCCTACCGTATCTGAATCCGTTCCTTCATTACGAATTCCCTTGCAAATTCATGACCATGGGCAATGCAATACAACATGGCTGCCCTTGCTGTGTTGAATTGATCGCCATCCTTGGTTCTGTGTTTAACCGAATGTATTTTTCACAGAATGAGCCGCTGCAGTCCCTGATGGATCAGTACGTCACCGCCATGGACCTCTCCAAGAAGGTTTGCTTCATGTTCGAAGGACAGAAATTAAAGGGGAGGAGCACAGCCGAGGAGCTTGGCTTAGAGTCCGATGACATTATTGAGGCGTGGGTATGATCGGGCGTCCAGCACGCAGCAGACCCTGGACTGTAAACCTCTCCCCTTAACATAACTCGCGTGAGAACTATTACATCGGATGATGGATTTCCATGAGTGTTGCAGGGCGTTTTATGAACAGCTTTTAGGACAGACTGGGTTTTTTTTATCTATAAATTACACATTTGACCACATAAAAGTTTGTTTTGGACTTCTCAGGAGCCTCCTGCTCTGGACTTTGAGATGGGGGGGGGAGAACCGGCTCCTGAGGGGTGTGGAAGATCTGCCCAATCTCCTGCCTGCTCCAACTATTTAGCACCATTTTAGTTGCTCTTCTTTGCACAGTCTCTAATGTATTTATGTCTTTCTGGAGATATGGCCTCCAGAACTTACCCCAGTATTCCAGGTGAGGTCGTACCAATGACCTATAAAGTGACATCACTACTTCTCTCTCTGCTGCAACTGATTCCTCTCCCCATACACCCAGCATGTGTCCAAACCCCTGAAGATCTACAGGTTGGCGAAGGGCTGTTGTGGGGTGTAATTTGATTCATGCCCTGTGTATTTCAGACAGACACCTTGCAGAAGCTTGTCCAGTCTATGGCGTCCTGTCTCGAGGTGGAGTCTTCACAGATACTATTGCTGCAGGGAGACAAGGAACTAAACATCAATGAGACTCCGCAATCCCTAAACCTTACTGTGGCCGACATCATTGGTAAGACCTGAATATAGCTGGGCTAAGGAGGACCCCGAATACCTCTTACTCTAGTTTATTTCCTAGTTACAAGTCCTATAATTATCTGGGTGTTTTATGGGCTCCCGGGTGAGTTAGATCTAGAAATGTCCCAAGATGGGAAGGGTCAAAAATGGTAGCTCAAAGGCTTTTCTGGAGTGAAGACTGGCCTCCAGGAGAGTGGACTTAGCACAGTGTCATCTGAAGGACTAAGGATGCTTTGGACTGGAGCAACGGGTGTTTCCAATCATGGTGTGGTGTCTTTTCAGACTGCATGGTCCTCTCTGCCTCCGAAGAGCAAGGTCCTGCTGATGGAACGAATGAGAAGATCTGTCTCAAGGTCCAGGGAAAGGAGCGGCAGTCCCACCTCAGCATCACGATCGGGAAGGTGAGAGGGAAGGGAAGTGTCTTATGGACAGTCTCTACACACAGGAGGCAGCCATGTTGTGGCCTGGACCAGCGTTCATGACTTAAAGAGCTGGTGACCTCAAACACTTTGAACCGGATACAGATTTAATAGTTGGGGCTGTGTTTCGCACATCCACATTTACACAGGGCCTGGTGAATAAATGGTTAAAGGTAGGGTCCTGTACATGGAAAGCCATACATCCCCCTCGCCCTTCTACATATTCTGACTCTGGTCTGATGGGCTGCCTTTAGAAATAGAGACAGACAAAATTTACATTCGCAGAACCCTACCGTATCTGAATCCGTTCCTTCATTACGAATTCCCTTGCAAATTCATGACCATGGGCAATGCAATACAACATGGCTGCCCTTGCTGTGTTGAATTGATCGCCATCCTTGGTTCTGTGTTTAACCGAATGTATTTTTCACAGAATGAGCCGCTGCAGTCCCTGATGGATCAGTACGTCACCGCCATGGACCTCTCCAAGAAGGTTTGCTTCATGTTCGAAGGACAGAAATTAAAGGGGAGGAGCACAGCCGAGGAGCTTGGCTTAGAGTCCGATGACATTATTGAGGCGTGGGTATGATCGGGCGTCCAGCACGCAGCAGACCCTGGACTGTAAACCTCTCACCTTCCCATAACTCACGTGAGAACTATTACATCGGGTGATGGATTTCCATGAGTATTGCAGGGCGTTTTATGAACAGCTTTTAGGACAGACTGGGTTTTTTTTATCTATAAATTACACATTTGACCCCATAAAAGTCTGTTTTGGACTTCTCAGGAGCCTCCTGCTCTGGACTTTGAGATGGGGGTAGAACCAGCTCCTGAGGGGTGTGGAAGAGCTGCCCAATCTCCTGCCTGCTCCAACTATTTAGCGTATTTTTGTTTAAGGTCCTCCAATCACAACCCGCCCTCCCCTGTTTAGCGCTGCAGCAGCCACACACGAAACACACTACTTAGCAATAACTTGACTGTTGCGAGCACAACGCCCGACATGAGTCCTATCAGCAAAGGGTATTGACTTTTCTTTTATCTCTGTGTATATATATTAATTCTCCTTATGTTTGGCTACAGCCTCCAAAGTGTTGAACTGAGCACATTTTCCTGTTTTTGCATTTAATGCCCTTAACTTTTCTCTACTCTTAAATGTTTATTTTTTTTTTTATATGCAATAAAGAGCCAGCGCTGGAGTTGGTCACTGACTACCTGGCTGCAGGGATGTCTTCATTCACCCGTGGGCTTATCTGGACATTAGAGGGGGCAGGGATTCCGCTCTGGTGCTGATGTTAGAGGGGGCAGGGATTCCACGAACCTATACAATACGTTTGTAGCAATGGCCCAGATCCAGAACAACGCTTGTGAGCGAATTTAAGCGTGGCAGAGACGTAAAATCGCCTTTTGGTAAGTACTGCGCATGCGCACCATAGAAAATACGCTCAGTAACGTAGCGTAACTGTGAACGTATGGGCCATTCACATATGTTTCACGTAAATACTTACGTGTGGGCGTGCCAATTTTACGGGAGTCCAAAATACGTCTGAAATACGTGAAGTAGGCGGGGGTTTGTATTTAAAGTGTACAGTATGGGCGTGCTTAGCTGCGTAAATACCTGTTGCCCATACGTACGTGTGCGGATCACCGATTACGTTGGCAAAAGTTAAGGTAGGGTTTGGAAAGCAGATCTCGGACAAAATACGTACATTCAAGGGGTGTGACAAGGGAGTGTATAGAATATACGCACACGAAAATACGCTACGCAAATAAACGTACGGCAAACGTAGTTCTGGATCTAACCCAATGATACTTCTGATGTCGCAAGTGGGCGTTCCCTCTTAGGTGGTGAAATAGGTGTTCCCTCTCACTAACCATCCAGTCATGACAAGGGCGGGATTCTAGTGACAAGTGGGTGTTTCCGCTTAGCTGACTGTATGGGCGTTCCCTCTCGCCTCCTCATTCAGACCTCTGTACTGCGCTTCAGTAAGGTAGCCCTTGACTGTTGGAAGTCATGCCATGCAAGTGGGGTTGGTACACGCTCAGCTAGTGAATATTGCGGTCTGGGGCTTGCAGGTTCCTTACGTCTCTTGCTGTGGAATCTGATTGGATGAAAATCGTAAGTCTTGATCCAACTTACTAATTAGGGACCTTTTCCTTAAGATCCACCCACAGGTTCTTATTTCTTTATATTTTTTGCTATTGGATTCAGAATTCTGTAAAGTCGGCGTCTTCCAACTGTGTGTGTGTGTGTGTGTGTGTGTGTGTGTGTCAAGGGCCATGATCTGTGCAATACCGGTATAATATATATTTTCACTGATCTCGAGAGAGGGGCTTCTTAAATGGATGGGTAAGGTGGGGTTCCCCCATCAGAGCGCTGTGGGTGTGGCCTTCCTGTTTTCATGGTGATTGGATACAGAGCCATTGTAATTTTGGATCCTCTATTATGTTCTATTCCATTGTCTAGTCTATATTATGGTGCAGATATGGCGTTGTTTCCATGTGGTGTCGTCGTTGTGTTTCCATGTGGTGTGTTGTTGTGTTTGCATGTGGTGTGTCGTTGTGTTTGCATGTTCTGTGTCTCTTTTCAATCTCCTAGGAATCTCCCAGGTTAGTTAAGATGAAGTCTTTTAAGCAGGTGAGTGTTTGATTGGATGTTTGTGCTTCCTGCTAATACACTACAAGGAGGAGGCGGGGAGGGGTGTAGTTGCCGCTGCGACAATCCCTTTACTTATACAAAGGTGATAAAGCTGCCGGCTGCATCAGTGCTGACCAAATATTTCTATAGCGGAAAGTGTACGATGGCGAATGCTCTTATTTTGACAAGGTGCCGTTCCTGGTTAACGTTAGTCTGTGGGATGGGGATGACTAGGAAAGGGCTAATGTTAGGTTGGAGGATGGGGATGGTTAGGGCGGGCTTAAGGTTTGGATTCGGGGGTTGAGTGGGGACGGGGTGTAAAGTTCGGTTGCGGGACGGGTATGGTTAGGGGGAGCCATGCTGCAACCTAACTGAGGGGGAACGCCCATGCTGCAACCTAACTGAGGGGGAACGCCCATGCTGCAACCTAACTGAGGGGGAACGCCCATGCTGCAACCTAACTGAGGGGGAACGCCCATGCTGCAACCTAACTGAGGGGGAACGCCCATGCTGCAACCTAACTGAGGGGGAACGCCCATGCTGCAACCTAACTGAGGGGGAACGCCCATGCTGCAACCTAACTGAGGGGGAACGCCCATGCTGCAACCTAACTGAGGGGGAACGCCCATGCTGCAACCTAACTGAGGGGGAACGCCCATGCTGCAACCTAACTGAGGGGGAACGCCCATGCTGCAACCTAACTGAGGGGGAACGCCCATGCTGCAACCTAACTGAGGGGGAACGCCCATGCTGCAACCTAACTGAGGGGGAACGCCCATGCTGCAACCTAACTGAGGGGGAACGCCCATGCTGCAACCTAACTGAGGGGGAACGCCCATGCTGCAACCTAACTGAGGGGGAACGCCCATGCTGCAACCTAACTGAGGGGGAACGCCCATGCTGCAACCTAACTGAGGGGGAACGCCCATGCTGCAACCTAACTGAGGGGGAACGCCCATGCTGCAACCTAACTGAGGGGGAACGCCCATGCTGCAACCTAACTGAGGGGGAACGCCCATGCTGCAACCTAACTGAGGGGGAACGCCCATGCTGCAACCTAACTGAGGGGGAACGCCCATGCTGCAACCTAACTGAGGGGGAACGCCCATGCTGCAACCTAACTGAGGGGGAACGCCCATGCTGCAACCTAACTGAGGGGGAACGCCCATGCTGCAACCTAACTGAGGGGGAACGCCCATGCTGCAACCTAACTGAGGGGGAACGCCCATGCTGCAACCTAACTGAGGGGGAACGCCCATGCTGCAACCTAACTGAGGGGGAACGCCCATGCTGCAACCTAACTGAGGGGGAACGCCCATGCTGCAACCTAACTGAGGGGGAACGCCCATGCTGCAACCTAACTGAGGGGGAACGCCCATGCTGCAACCTAACTGAGGGGGAACGCCCATGCTGCAACCTAACTGAGGGGGAACGCCCATGCTGCAACCTAACTGAGGGGGAACGCCCATGCTGCAACCTAACTGAGGGGGAACGCCCATGCTGCAACCTAACTGAGGGGGAACGCCCATGCTGCAACCTAACTGAGGGGGAACGCCCATGCTGCAACCTAACTGAGGGGGAACGCCCATGCTGCAACCTAACTGAGGGGGAACGCCCATGCTGCAACCTAACTGAGGGGGAACGCCCATGCTGCAACCTAACTGAGGGGGAACGCCCATGCTGCAACCTAACTGAGGGGGAACGCCCATGCTGCAACCTAACTGAGGGGGAACGCCCATGCTGCAACCTAACTGAGGGGGAACGCCCATGCTGCAACCTAACTGAGGGGGAACGCCCATGCTGCAACCTAACTGAGGGGGAACGCCCATGCTGCAACCTAACTGAGGGGGAACGCCCATGCTGCAACCTAACTGAGGGGGAACGCCCATGCTGCAACCTAACTGAGGGGGAACGCCCATGCTGCAACCTAACTGAGGGGGAACGCCCATGCTGCAACCTAACTGAGGGGGAACGCCCATGCTGCAACCTAACTGAGGGGGAACGCCCATGCTGCAACCTAACTGAGGGGGAACGCCCATGCTGCAACCTAACTGAGGGGGAACGCCCATGCTGCAACCTAACTGAGGGGGAACGCCCATGCTGCAACCTAACTGAGGGGGAACGCCCATGCTGCAACCTAACTGAGGGGGAACGCCCATGCTGCAACCTAACTGAGGGGGAACGCCCATGCTGCAACCTAACTGAGGGGGAACGCCCATGCTGCAACCTAACTGAGGGGGAACGCCCATGCTGCAACCTAACTGAGGGGGAACGCCCATGCTGCAACCTAACTGAGGGGGAACGCCCATGCTGCAACCTAACTGAGGGGGAACGCCCATGCTGCAACCTAACTGAGGGGAAACGCCCATGCTGCAACCTAACTGAGGGGGAACGCCCATGCTGCAACCTAACTGAGGGGAAACGCCCATTCTGCAACCTAACTGAGGGGAACGCCCATGCTGCAACCTAACTGAGGGGGAACGCCCATGCTGCAACCGGATTCTATACTTTGGACGCTAACCTGACTTTTACCCATTACCCATTTTACATATGTGCTTAACGATGCCATTAGTATGAATTAAATACCTTCCCTTCCCTCCCACGCATGAGGCGTCGTTCTGCTGGGCTGTAGATATAGCTTCTAGCAGGAATACTGGATCATGAGAATCTGATCCGTGCTGGAAGCCTTAATCGAACGCAAGCGCAGAATTGAAATGCGGCGGCCACACTAGCAGGGTGGGAAACTCCTACATTCAGTCATTCTGGTTCTTTATTCTAAATGTACGTTCTGGTTGGCCTGATGCTCTGAGGGCTCTATTTACAAAGGACGATTTGTTAAAAATCGCCCTAAATCGCGTGATTTGACATTCTGAACTCACATCGCGATATTCAGAAAGGGTCAAATCACGTGATTTGTGTGTGTAAAAAAAAAAATAAAAATCGCCATGGCGAACGTTGCTGGACGAAAATCATCCAGGTGTTTACCATTGAAGCTATAAAAAGAAAAAAAAAAAAATCGCTGGATTCACTAAAGGCGATTTGAAGAAATCTCCATTAGTGAGACATGAAATCACCCCAAAAAAATCACAGCCAGAGAGGTGCGATTTCAGTGTCATTTCATGTCCCAGACCTGCAAAAACACATCAATATACTTGACATGTGTTTTTGTGTGTGTAAAAACTAAGTGCTGCATGGCTGAAAGCCTTAGCCATGCTGTGCTGATAGAACTACAAGGATCAGCATTGCTTAGCCTTGTAGTAATATCAGCGCCAGCAGGGTAAGGCTTCTAACTATGCCTGTGTTTACTGCGTGTAAACAAAAAAAAATCAACAACAAACATACATTAACCCCTTACACTAAGTGTGCATGTCAAAAATAAATATTTCCTATTTAACAATGTTCCTTAATGTGTGTGTTTGTTTAAAATAATAAAAGTTTTGGGCACTCACCGTTTGCTGACATCTCTCTGGGGAAACGCTCTGGATTTGATGAATCTTCTGCACTTGATTGGAGTCTGGGTTCCCGTTGCTTGAAGTCACTGGTCCGGTTCTCGGGGGTCTTCTCCAGTTGCCACGGCGGGGACACCTCCTTTTCTTCTGCGATGCTGCTCCTAATGACCATTTGGCCGCTAGGGGGCAGTGTTTTATATAAGAGATGACGTCAGTTACACTGGTCCCCTACTGTTTCTGGTGTCATCTCTTATATAGAACACTGCCCCCTAGCGACCAAATGGTCATTTGGAGCAGCTGGTTAAGACCCCCAGAGAACCGGACCAGTCACTTCAAGCAACGAAAACCCAGATTCCAATCAAGTGCAGAAGATTCATCAAATCCAGCAGCATTTCCCCAGAGAGATGTCAGCAAACGGTTAGTACCCAAAACTTTTATTATTTTAAACAACACACACTGCATTCACACACTTAGAATAGGAGAGCTGACCACCGGAGGTAAGTGCACACATTAGGAAACATTGTCAGTTAGGGAATATTTATTTTTTACATGCCTACTTAGTTTAAGGGGTTAATGTATGTTTGTTGCTTATTGTATAATTTTTTTACATACTACACGCAGCGCCGCATGTTTAGAAGCTTTACCATGCTGACGCTGATATTACTACAAGGCTAAGCAATGCTTAGTTCTATCAGCACAGCATGGCTAAGGCTTTCAGCCATGCAGCACTTAGATTTTTTTTTTTTTTTTGAATTTCACACGAGTTGCTGTGATTTTTTTAAAGGGCTAATCGCGGTGGTTTTCTATTGAAAATCACCGCAACTTAGCCCTTTCAAAATCGCACCAACTCGTGTGATTTGATTTAAATCGCGGCCAAGTCGATTCTTTCTGAATCCCGTGATTTAAACCAAAAATTCGCAAATAAATCGCTGCGAGCTCAAACGATTTAAAATCGCAGCCACAAATCGTTTTTTGTAAATGAGGCCCTGAATCCCTTGTAATGGAGGTAGCCGGTTATTTCTACATCATGTTGTAAAGGTGCTTTGGGTGATGTAGTAAATATAGAATTGGAAAGTTGCGTTGATGGGTGTTTCCTTCGTCCTGTTCCTGAGGTTCCGTGGGGGGTGTCTGTGGAATTGAGATGTTTATTCATGGTTTCCATTCTCTTCATCACAATAACTCGCCAGAGCCTCGTCCTTGGGAACCAGTTTTCCGGTCAGCACAATCCCAAACTTCTCTCGCAGTACATCAGGAATCTGGTCTTCGGTCAGGTCCTGAGTGGTCTTCACACTCCCGCCACCCTTAGTGTACTGTCTGCTGGTCAGCCGATGCCCAATGTAGGTCACTCTACCACCTAGGAGTTGTAGGGAACAGATGGATTTGCAGACGAAGAGAGAGCAGGGGGAGGTCTGGTGATATTGGCACATCTGCTGGAAGTCCTCAAACCGTCTTTCTTCCAGCGTGAACTTGTACAGACTACGCCAGACACCGTCCTCCTTCCTTTCCATATACCACTCCCCGCCGTCCACCCGTAAACGAAACACCCCATTGCTCTGCTCCACCTCCCATCCATCCTCCAGGGGAATTGGGTCTAGGAGCCCTTCTCCGAAACCAACATCACAGAGCCAGCGCCTTCCATCCAACGCCACAGTCAGGATCATGTGATCGAACGGAGGGCTGTACACACCGGTGAGCGTGCACTCTGCCTCACTGGTGAGCGTGTTCCTCACTCTGCCCGAGAGCAGCACCGTCTGGAACCCGAGTTCTCTCAACACCCACAGGAACAGACCGTTGTTCTCACAGCAGAAGCCGCCGCGTTTTCTCACAACTATTTTTTGGAAAATCCACGCAGGGTCCAGGATAATGGTCTCGCCGCTGTGAATGCTGAGGTTTTCGAACGGGATAGACAAGACATGCTGGCGATGTAACTCCCATAGCGCAGCAAGAGATGGGGTGAAGGAATCTGGTGTAATCGTGGTGATTCCCACCCGCTGGAGATAGAGCTTCACATCCATCTTCCAAGAAAAGACAGCAGCAGAATTTCTGGTGGCAAAATAGAAGAAAAAGATCTGGATTTAAAGTTTCTTAGTTTGCTGCTTAAAATAAAATTTAGCTTGTTGTCATAGCAACCCCTGTCCCCTAACACATTTTTTTTTTTTATTGAGAGAGAATTAGGAATGCCTGTCTGAGCTCTATCCTAAGATATTTTTCAGAAACCCTGCTCAAGAGGGACAGCAAAATCATCAGCAGATATTCCAATAAAAGCTAAACAACAGGCTCCAAATAGTGCTACTGTTATCAGACTTAGAAACTAAAGTTCTTATTCTGTAAAGCATGGGGGGGGGAACCTTTTTTTCTGGCAAGGGCCATTTGGATATTTATAAAACCATTCTATGGCCATACAAAATGATCATCTTGAAATTATCCACAGTATTCCCCATTATTTGTCTTCAGCCCCCAAGTATCCACATCATGTGCCTCCATCCCCCCAGTATAAACCATCATGTCTCCAGGCCCCCAGTATCCCCCATATATTCTCTTCCATTAGATTTTTCCGTCGTATTTCCTTGAAATGTGCAGCTGTGGATAAAAAATCATTATCGCTATCTGTTTCATTCTCATAGTGCTTTTTATTGTTTCTTGTCCATGG
This sequence comes from Limnodynastes dumerilii, assembly GCA_011038615.1. NCBI lineage: Eukaryota > Metazoa > Chordata > Amphibia > Anura > Limnodynastidae > Limnodynastes > Limnodynastes dumerilii. Next base: position 25,454 of record WWET01003958.1, on the reverse strand, counting down.
TAGTGGTTCTTTTCTCCTTGTTCCATTAAATTCCTTATTGTTTCCAGGGACATTCTCTATTTCTTTTTTCCTAATGGTTGATTTTTCCCCCAGAGGCTCCTCCTCTCTAGGTCCATTATATTTTGAAGTGTTTGGTTGCAATACTTCTTCCTTTCTTGTATTCCTCTGTGGGTAATTTATAGTTGTCTTTTCCCAATAAGTGTGTTTCTTTGGTCTCTGTGGCCAGAATTTTATTGTGTCTTTTTTATCCTTCTTCCAATCTTTTACTCTGTCATTCTCATAGTCCAATCTATCTCTTCTAAATTTATATGTTTTAGTTTTTCTTACCTCTGTCTCCATTCTATCCAGTTTCTTGTTAAGGACTACAATGTTAGGTTCAAAATCCTCGTGATTTGCAAACTTTTTAATTTCTTTTTCTTTCTCCTCAATCTCTGTTTTGCAGTTATTAAGGATTTTGGTTTTTTCTTTGATGATCAATTTCATGAGGTCTCGTGAGCACGCATGTAAAATGGCATCCCATGTTTGTATAAAAGCTTTATCATCATTGCCAAAAGATGGGGTTTTTTCTATTCTCAAACCCCTTGGGATTCTGTCTACTTTGAGGTATTGCTCTATACCTGCTATGTCCCACCAAGCTTTTGTTTCCTTAATTAGGGTTCTCTCCATGTCCCAGAAAAGATCATCAATATGTTTTTTTTTTTTCTCCCGGACAACATCTGTTTCTTGAAAGACTGATTGACAGAAATTCATTCTTAAACTTCCCAAATCTTTGGTTCTAAACATTATGTTAAATGTTCTTTATTTCTTTATAGTATAGTACTGGTTTGCTGCTGTAATTAATCCCACACCAAAGGTTTTAGAGTAGTTAAAAGAAAGAGGGATCAGCGCCAAAACCTTGTTACTTATACTTGTTTGAATGAAAAAATAATGCAAAAAATTCTTCTCCCTCTCTGAATTAATCAGGGCTGCAACGTTCTGGTCAGACTGTCTGGTGAGGCAGGCTGGGTTGTTAGCAAATGTTTATAGGGATATCAGACTGTGCGCCAAGTGGAGAGTATTTAAAGTTTCTAGTTGTAATAAACGTTGTTTTTAATAAAGATGTTGTCTGTCGTTTTTTGTTCGTATATTTACTCAGTTTGTTTTATAACCATAAAATAAAGAGAAAAAGGGGAAAAAAGGGAGAGGAGAGAGAAACTGTCTAAGTATAATATTATTAGACTATTGTCACCCAATTTGTGAGCACAATTTATGACTCCTAAAAATAGTAAAATGGTAATAGTGAGCCCTGCACCAGGCTATGTATACATGTATTATTAGCTACACTTCATTAGTAGCAAAGTACATACAATATATAAACTCCGTACCAAAAAATGACACTTTGTTGCACTGTTTTCCAAAGTATTCCACTGCACTTTAAAAGAAAAAGATAGAGAACGCCCAGACCATAGCGTATTATTTTAAAAGATTTTTACTATAACCAGTATATATATATATATATACACACACACACGTCAATATTCAAGATATATATTAAGCAATATTGGGTTCCATATTTCTATAAAGTAACAATTGAAACAGTAGGTAGCACACAAGAAAAAAATGCAACCACAAAATCTCTCATGATAAAAATGTCATTTTACTGCAAATATAGTGAGTATTTACACTATGAACAACTTCACGCAAGACGTTGTTAGGACTAGTGGTTGGTTTAGAGGAGGAAGAGTCACCAGAGAGATGGAGCTAGGAGTAGGCAGTAGTGCAAAGTATTAAGCCATAGAGGACTGCACAACATATACAGATATAAATAAAAGAAAGGTGACAATGATGCCACGGTACAAATTAGAGCTTGCACTATGTGCACGGGTAATATGACTGGTCAGTGTAACAGTACACTGATAAAAATAGGCTTTGCACTAAGTGCACGGTAGAAAAGGCAGGGCAGCCTAGGCTAACTAAAGCAAAAGACAATTAGCACTATGTGCCCAGAAAACCAAGGAGAGGCAGTGTTGCCAAATATCAATAAAGCAATGCTTAGCACTATGGGCCTGATCCAGAGCTACGAAATTGGCCGAATTCGAGCGAGCGTACGACCGTTTTTTGCGTATTTTCGTACGAAAATTCGCACTGCGCATGCCCAGTATGACAGCTTCCGGTCGGCTGGACGACATGAGCGTATAGCGGTCGTATTGTGAGCGAAATGTTCGCTCGAGGGGCGTGCGTTCAGTACGACGGTCGCCTGGGCGCTCGTTTTACTACACGGAGGCGGGGATAGCCATTTAAATTGTACAGTATGGGCGTGCTAAGCCCGTACGCTTTGCGTAATATGTGCGAAAATTCGTACGGCCGACGGGAGTACCTAGTGTAGGGTATAGCCGCCGTAAGCAGGTACTTTACAATGGGAGTGTTAGGGGCGTGTATGTTTATTCGCACGGGCGAACGTACGCATTCGCCCGTCGGACGACAATTTCGTAGCTCTGGATCAGGCCCTATGTGCTTAGATAACTAGCTAGACTGCAAAAGGGGAAAATAGGAGGCAGAGGGAACAAGAGGGAGAACTGACATGCGCAGGGACACGGACAACGGAAAGCCCAGGGAGAGCTAGATAAGACAGACAGGAGGGAGACGCTAAGAAAACTACCACCCAGGCTGAGAAACGAGGCACTAGTAACACTGGAACACAGCTGCAGTGAGGAAGCGTGGAACGCTATAGTCCGCGCTGAGAGGAGGACATCGCGGCGAGAAGAAGGGAGCCGGATCCAATCAGCACGCAGGGAACAGCCAAGCCTCCAGCCGCACCGCACGCATGCTACAAGGTAGCTACAATGGCAACCAGGCTGCGTACATACATATACACTGCTCAAAAAAATAAAGGGAACACTAAAATAGCACATCCTAGATCTGAATGAATGAAATATTCTTACTAAATACTTTGTTCTTTACATAGTTGAATGTGCTGACAACAAAATCACACAAAAATTATCAATGGAAAGCAAGTTTATTAACCCATGGAAGTCTGGATTTGGAGTCATCCTCAAAATTAAAGTGGAAAAACACACTACAGACTGATCCAACTTTTGATGTTTCCTTAAAACAAGTGAAAATGAGGCTCAGTAGTGTGTGGCCTCCACGTGCCTGTATGACCTCCCTACAACGCCTGGCCATGCTCCTGATGAGGTGGCGCCAACTCCTGGACAGTCTGTGGTGCAACGTGGCGTTGGTGGATGGAGCGAGACATGATGTCCCAGACCGGCAGCAGAACGTTCTCCATGGCGTCTCCAGACTGTGTCACGTCTGTCACATGTGCTCAGTGTGAACCTGCTTTCATCTGTGAAGAGCACAGGGCGCCAGTGGCGAATTTGCCAATCTTGGTGTTCTCTGGCAAATGCCAAAATGCCAAGCGTCCTGCACGGTGTTGGGCTGTAAGCACAACCCCCACCTGTGGATGTCGGGCCCTCGTACCACCCTCATGGAGTCTGTTTCTGACTGTTAGAGCAGACACATGCACATTAGTGGCCTGCTGGAGGTCATTTTGCAGAGCTCTGGCAGTGCTCCTCCTGTTCCTCCTTGCACAAAGGCGGAGGTAGCGGTCCTGCTGCTGGGTTGTTGCCCTCCTACAGCCTCCTCTACGTCTCCTGATGTACTGGCCTGTCTCCTGGTAGTGTGTTGGGAGAGGAAGATGAGCCTGGCTGCAGCATTTAGTACAGATTGTAGGCGTGCGAGGCGGACCAGAGGGAGGCCAGAGAGGAGAATGTTGCAGTAGTCCAGACGGGAGATAACAAGAGAGTGAATGAGCGTTTTAATGGCGTCTGCATTTAGAAAGGGTCTGATGCGAGCAATGTTGTGGAGGTGAAAGCGGCAGGACAGTGAGAGGGCACGGATGTCGGGGGTGAAGGAGAGAGAGTCTAGGATGACGCCCAGGCAGCGGGCTTGGGTGGAGAAGGAGATGGTGGAGTCATCAATAGTAATAGAGATAGTAGGGGTAGAGTGGATACGTGAAGGAGGGAAGACTACGATTTCAGTTTTGTCCATGTTAAGCTTGAGAAAACGATCAGACATCCATGAGGAGATGGCCGAGAGGCAATCTGACACTTTTGACAGAAGTTCAGGGGGGAGGAGAGATAGATTTGAGTGTCATCGGCATAGAGGTGATACTGAAAGCCAAAGGAGCTAATGAGGTCCCCCAGGGAGGAGGTGTAGAGTGAGAACAGAAGGGGACCAAGAACTGAGCCCTGGAGTACACCAACGGGAAGGGGAGTGTAGTAAGGGAGGAGGAGCCGGGGGTTGCAACAGAGAAGGAAGAGTGATCAATGGTGTCAAAGGCTCCTGACAGATCCAGGAGGATGAGAAGGGAGAAGTAGCCCTTAGATTTGATAAAAAGGAGGTCATTTGTGACCTTAGTCAGGGCAGTTTCAGTGGAGTGCAGGGGCGGAACCCAGATTGGAGAGGGACCAGGATGGAGTTGTCGGCAAGGTAGCCAATTAGACACTTGTAAACAAGCCATTCAAGCAACTTTGAGGCGAAGGGCAGAAGGGAGATGGGTCAGTAATTGGAAGGTGAAGTGGGATCAAGGTTAGGTTTTTTTAAGGATGGGGGAGACAAGAGCATGTTAAAAGGGGGGAGGGGAAGAAGGCAGAGGAGAGGGATAAGTTAAAGAGGTGAGCAAGATGCAAGCAGGTGGATGGAGCAAGAGACCAGAGAAGATTAGAGGGGATGGGATCAAGTGGGCACATTGATGGAGGCGATGACAAGAGAAGTGAGTGGATTTCTTCTGCAGAAGTAGGGATGAAGGTAGACATTGGTGGGTGGCTAGATAGTAGAGGAGAGGGTGGAGATTGAGATGAAGGCGAGGCGATAGTAGAGGAGATGGAGCTCCTGATGGAGTCAATCTTGGAAGTGAAGAAGGTGTCAAAGTCAGAGGCAGAAATGGAGAGAGGGAGAGGGGGAGGGAGGGTGGGAGAGAAGAGAGTTGAAGGTGGCAAAGAGGCAGCGGGGGTTAGACGATTGGGAGAGAATGAGGGACTTAAAGAAGGATTGCTTGGTCAGGGCAAGAGCAGAGGTAAAAGAGGAGAGCATGAACTTGAAGTGGAGAAAGTCTGCAAGGGACCGGGACTTCCTCCAGAGGCGCTCTGCAGTACGGGAGCATTTCTTTAAGAACCGAGTGAGCGGGGAGTGCCAGGATTGGGGGTTGTTGTGGCGAAGGGAGACTGAGGAGGAAGGGCAGGCGGCATCAAGGGCAGAGGAGAGGGCATTGTTGTAGAGAGAGGTGGCTAGATTGGAGTAGGACATGGTGGAAATGAGTGAGAGGAGGGGATCAAGGGAAGAAGTGAAAGCCACAACATCAAGGGAATGGAGGTTCTTTCGGGTGAGAATGTGTTTGGGTGACGGGAAAGGAGAGGGGGGGGGAGAGAGGGAGAAGGAGAAAAGATGGTGATCAGAGAGGGGGAAGGGAGAGATGGAGAAGTCAGACAAGGAGCATGAGAATACGAGATCAAGGGAGTGGCCCAGCCATAGGGTTGTGGGAGAACGAGAGACCGCCATAGGAGAGGGCGGCAGGGGAGGTAGTATCAGAGGCTGAGAGCCATGTTTCCGTGATGGTGAGAAGGTTGCAGGAGTTAGAGATGAAGAGGTCATGGATGGCAGGGAGCTTGTTGCAGATGGATCTGGCATTCCAGAGAGCACAGGAGAATGGGAGAGAGGGAACAGAAGTGATGTGGATAGCAGGAGTGATGTGGATGAGAATGCAGGGGTGCGGGAGCGAGGAGAGGCACAGTGGAGGGGGGTGGTACGTGGACGTGGGGTAAGGGTGGGTATGGGAAGGGAAGGGGAGTCTGATGGAGGAGAGGGAGAGGGTATGGGATGAGTAGGATGGGTGGGGAGGTAGAAGGTGTGAGAGAGGAGGGAGGTGGATGGAGAGACGAGGGCCATGAAAGAGGCAGAAAGTAGCGGTAAAGGTTTGAAAAATCAGTGAATTTTTTGCAAAAAGTGAAACCTGTGTTAAAGAATAAGAGGCAGAGAAATTTGGTGCAAGGATAATGGATGAAGTAGGCAGTATCCAGAATTAGAATTAAAGTGTTTTTTTTGTGAAATGTCCATGATTTGATTTGCAGATTGAGGGGCTGATTCAGAGTTACACATCCACCTTTTTTAGGTGGAAGTGTAGACCTGAGCAATACCATGCTGAGCTGCAAGGGGGGGCAGATTTATATTGTAAAACCAGAATTAAAATTAGGAGGTGACGTTTCTTAGCTCAATTCTTATAAAATAATCATAAATAATCATAAAGCTAATGTAGTATTTTAGTTATATGTGTAAAAGTAAAGAATTTTCCATGCATGCAATTTTTTTTAAATTAATCAACACACCTTACTTTAAAAAATGGTTTAGCTGAGCTGTACACTTCCACCTAAAAAAAGGTGGATGTGTAACTCTGAATCAGCCCCTGAGTGTCCATGAAATGCTGATGTTTCAGAATGAAAATACCTCAATAGTTGTTGTTCAAGTTGTTTTTGCATAGAGTATAAGCCTGTTTCCTCTGTTTTCCTCCTTTTTAGCTCCGATATTAACTTCCACTTAAAATTATCCACTTTAAATTAGACACTATTGCAGCCTACACTGAACTAATAAATATAAATACATATTCATATTGCCCTCTCCCTCCTGTACCTGGTTATATCCCTTCTATCATATCCCCCTCTCCCTCCTGTACCTGGTTATATCCTTCAATCATATCCCCCTCTCCCTCCTGTACCTGGTAATATCCTTCTATCACACCCCCTCTCCCTCCTGTACCTGGTTATACCCCTTCTATCATATCCCCCTCTCTCTCCTGTACCTCTCTCTCTCCTGTACCTGGTTATATCCCTTCTATCATATCCCCCTCTCCCTCCTGTACCTGGTCTTACAAAAATGTAAAGTATAGTGCTACTGTTCACCCTCTTTCCTTTTCTGTCTCTTGAGATTTCATCTCTAGAGAGCGTCTATGAGTCCTATAAGGGTTCACGTGTGTATCTGTGTACCCCTTTTTGTTTTGTTTCAGGGTTAAAGTTAGCCTGCGGGACGGGGATGGTTAGGTTGCAGGATGGGAAGGGTTAAGGTTAGGCATTGGGACGGGAATGGCTAGGGGAGGGTTAAGGTTAGGTTGTGGGATGAGGATGACTATCGGTGAGTTAAGGTTTGGATTTGGGATGGGGATGTATGGGGGGGAGGGTTAATGTTAGGTTGTGGGATGGGGGGGGATAGGGGGAGGGTTAATGTT
>WWET01003957.1:109703-121059 GCA_011038615.1 Limnodynastes dumerilii | reverse complement strand
AGAGACACATAAGATGGATACTGGGGGCTGGAGACATGATGGGGGATACTGGGGGGGCTGATGAAATGATGTGGGATACTCGGGGGGTAGTGACATGGGTGGGATAAGACACGGCTCCTTTAGCTGACACACCCCTTGGTGGTAAAAACACATATCCATTAGTGATTCAAGTGTACCTTTTGTTAGCCTTGAAATGTTGGAGGGTATAAATATATGAGACAGATGAAAACAGAACACAGGGGCATGCTAAAAAGAACTGGAGACACAGACACAAACAGCAAAAGTCTAAATGAGTCCAAGTTGGGAATGCACAATGTTCAGGCATGCAACTATGAAGCAAGGAGACAAATGTTAAATGTTAGCTGTGTTAAATTGCCAGGTGCCAGGTGCTGACCATCTGGCATAACGAGAGACAGACACCTGACAGAAGACTCCAGGACAGTGGCTTCTCAGGTGGAAGCTAGAACTGAAAGTAAGCTGATACAGTGACAAGGGTAGCCTCTAGTGACGGAAAGGGGAACAGCAGGAGCTGATCAAGATATAAGAAATGTGGTATCACATTTACAAGAATTTATTGGTGAAAATATTATCTGAGTATCTGAAATGCCCATACACTACATGACCAGTGCCATTTCTAGACCTTCAGCAGCAGAGCCGAAGGCGGAAAAAATAAATCATCATTAATGTGGAAGAGCTAGTGTGCTGATATATCTTGTCCAAGTTTAAAAAAAAAAAATCTTTACATTTGTTTCTCCTGAGCAAGTGTGTGTTCTAACCATTACACATGGAATAGATAATATAGATTTTTACAAAATAGGAAGTGTTGGAGCTGGCTTGGATCCATTGTTAATGGATGAAAAGGTGAAAAAGTATTCACCTAACCTTTTACTTCCATCCCCTTTTATGTGCTCAGTAAACCACTTCTGCCAATTGTTGTGTGCCCAACCTCCATTTGTGCCACTTATATGTGCCCAGCTTTCATATGTGCCCCTTATATGTGTCCAGCCTGCTTTTGTGCCCGTTAAATGTATCAACCTCATTTTGTGCCCCTTTATATATATCAGCCTCCTTTTGTGCCCCCTTATATGAATCAGCCTCGTTTTGTGCCCCCTTTAAATATGTCAGTCCCCTTTTGTGCCCCTTGATATGTGTCAGTCCCCTTTTGTGCCCCTTGATATGTGTCAGCCTCCTTTTGTGCCCCCTTATATTATTTACTTAAGACTTTTTTAAATTAAAATCCTAAAGTCACTTAACTTTCTATATCTTCTCCCTCTTGCTCCTTCCTCTGCAGTGAAGTTGAACAGTATTGGGTATACAGGGCTCCTACGGGAGCCCTGTAAGACCCAATCTATTTTCATGAATAACGCTACCTCATAGCGTTATTCAATGGAAATGATATAGTACTACAGGGCTCCCATAGGAGCCCTGTATACCCAGTACTATTCATCTGAATGATGCCGGCCGCATCTTTTACCTGATGCGGCTGGTGTCTGTGTGAGTCGCGGTCTATGAGACCACAGCCTGAGGAGGGCTGCATGACCTTAAGGAGAATCTGCCCTACTAGGCGTCCCCTTTAAGTCATCTAGGGGCTTGCCCAGTGCGATATCATGGCTTCCTCGCCCCTAGAAACAGCACTGTACATGATATATGATTTTTGATTCCAGAGATGGATCTTACACAAGATATTTATGCAACTTACATCTATTTATTTTCATTAGTGCTTTATAATTTAATAAAACAAATAAATGTTTCTGTCCCTAACGTTTGTTTGTTTACACTTTATTTACTTAAAGAGGAGAGGAAGTGGAAAGTGTTGAAGAAGCAACAGAATGCAGTCATACTGCATTTATGGAAAACAAGATATAGACAGAATATCGCAGGACTATATAACATGTACTTTTGTCACACATTTCTTTCCTTGTCCAGTACAAAGCATATTTCTTAGATCACCAGACATTGAGCCATGTTTGTTGCTGGCAGAACACACATTCCTTAAAGCACATTTTAGAGAATATAAAAGTGATGGGAGACGTGATATGTTTTGAGGTTAGTCCATTTTTTTATTAGAATTATATTTATGAGAGATGTGATAAGGACCGAGATTTGTATATATATCAACAAAAGAAGAAGAGAAAACTATAGTAAAGGTTTGCACAATCTTATGTTATAGATGTAATATTTTAGCATCATTAGAGGATATTACAGACAAACATTTAGGGTAGAAAATGTGTTTTTGTGTGTTAATTACTGTGTTCTTTGTAGAGCCTCCTCAGCTGAGCAGTAACTAGGGGTGTGCGAAAAGGGCGGCACCAAGCTTAAGGGGGGCACCAGTAAGCTAATATTTGGTTTGGAAATCAGGGTCGGGGGCAGCATTTTTCCTTTTTGCCCCTGGCGCTAATATTTCTTGTTACAACTCTGCTCCTCAGAATTCTCAGTTGAGTTCTTTAATTAACAGATCTGATTGCCAATTTAATGTGAAGGCCTGTACCCAACTTGTGCATAACCTATAAGTATTCTAAGCTCCCTCTGAGAGAAGTTCATTGCACATGGAATATAGATGGCAAAATTAGATCTTTGAATTGCTTACTGCACACAGATACTGACCAGCTTTTCTATCACACTGTTATTTAGATTTGGGATAGGAAATATCACCTCTCAACTCTAATACTGTTTGCAACAGATAAAATATGACTCCCCGCAATCAACATGGTTTATCCCAGGAACTAAGTTCAAGCACTTAACTAGGTCTGGATCCAGCCCAATGTAAATGCTGATTCAGCGATTCACATGCAATGTTCCATGATGAATTATGTTATGTGAAATTTTGCTCTTACATAAAACTCAAAGATCATTAAAAAAAATATAGTACATACTAGTTACAGACATAAAAAAAACATATTTTTATTGTGTATTATTTAAAAAAAAATACAATGTTGGCAGTAAACTTTAGCATTACATCCACAAAGTTAAATTTTACCACATTGGTTCAACTGTATATAGCTCTGAAGTGTTGGCCCTCAGTAGCTTTATGATGTTAGACATGTTCTATATCCGTTGATAGTGTTTGGTTGTAAAATGTGCATACTTATACTTTAGTTCTGGATCAAGAAGCTCCTATGTTCACATTTTTTTAAACTACCTCTCAAAGAACGATACTACCAAAGCATGCAGTCACAGTAGTGAGTTGTGTATAAATATGCTCAGTCTGGATATTGTATTGGATATCTGTATAACTGGTTTCCCCTCTCAGTGTTGACAATACTTACAATGTTTTAAAAGCATAAAAAAACCACTGGAACCATACTACATACAACTGCAATACTATCATGTGGCATTTCTATGCCAAGGTGATGCTGCATTGCTATAATGGACAGAACTGAAACTTCCAGAATAAATACCCTGCCCCCACAGAGGAATTCACTACTCCAGGAGGAGGCAAGAAATATCAATATGCTGCATTTCTCACCCCTTTTTATGCTGTCTGCATGGAAAGTATAATAACAGGACCCTATCTTTAAAATAAGATAAAGATGGTTCAGAAGTCTGGATATTACATAAGGGCTGAAACCTACAATAACTGTATAATTAACAGATGCCCTCCCTGTTTGTATTCTGCCCCACCCCCTGTCAGAAACACTATCACAACAGATGTCTGCATTTAGAAGATATATGGGCTTGATCCAGACTTAGTTAAGTGCTTTAACTTAGTTACTCCTGGGATAAACCATGTTGATTTCAGGGGAGGCAAGTTAATTGTATTCTTTGCATGCAGGGATATATTTTTGAATATATCTTTGAATTGTTTACTGCACACAGATACTGACCAGCTTTATCTATCACACTGTTATTTAGACTTGGGATAGAAAACATCACCTCTCAACTCTAAAACTGTTTGCAACAGATGAAATATGACTTCCCTGCAATCAACATAGTTTAGCCCAAGAGTAACTAAGTTCAAGCTCTTAACTAGGTCTGGATCCAGCCCTATATCCCTAATGGAAGTGTAGTGTGCACAAAGAAAATGCTCCTTATGATCCAGTGCATCATATTTAAGTCTTGCTTTTCATTCTTAGTTAAGAAAAAATGCTAAGCCTATGAGGTGCTGGAAAGACTTACACAAAACAATGATGTAATTTTGTAAAAATATATTAATATAGACTTACGGATAATTTGATCTCTTAAAGACTGCAAACATTCTGGAGTAAATAAATTAAATCCGTAGAACATGGGCATCTGAAATGTAGTTACTTTAGATCCAGCATCCAGTAACAAAATAAGACCACATAAAATACAAAAATATACTGGTCTGCTGTATTTAATGATTTGGTTATGTCCCTAGAAAAAAAACACACAAACAAAAAAAGTTAGCATACATAAAATTTGATAAAAGACTGTATGTATGGAGACAGCATAGTATATTGTTTATTAGATATTGCAGGTTTATTTGAAAACTTCTAGGAAACTTCTGAATATTTCTTTATCTAAGCTGAGAAGCTAATAAGTAACCTCTACCTAATCAGTATTAAATACATAAAAATATAAAGTGCTGTAGGACCATAGATAAATAAAGTGAAGTAAAAAATCAATCAATAAATTAATAAATAGATAAACAAGTCAATAACAAAAATTCAATCTAAATCCCTAACACTGCAGTGGTATGTATTTTAAAATTGAAGCTTCTGAAAATATGTTAACCCCATATTACCTCCTGCTCTTTTTTTTGACATATACAAATTTGCAGGAGAAAGAGAAAGAGTAGTTGTTTACCACAACCCAAAAAGAGGATCTGCTGAAACAGAACTTTCACACTTATATCAAAGAGGATTCAAATTGGAATAGTTGATCATTGGATCTTCATGGTCCATTATTAAGGTCTTATTACTTTGGGTTACACCGTAATGTCAAGACAAAAAAAATAGACATTTGTAGCTACCACTGTGGTATTAGGGATTTAGATTTATTTATTGATTTGTTTATTTATTTATTATTATTATTATTATTATAATTTCACTATATTTATTTATCTATGTTCCCACAGCACTTACTTACAGATACTTATTAGCACCCCACACAACATTATTTTCTATTTCTTCTCGTTTTTGGGATATAGTGGTATCCGAAATTAGCTGAGAAGCTAACTGGGCTATTACACCGAAGCAAGCAGTGTCGGTAGTTGTGGAATTCTCTCTCTCTCTCTCTCTCTCTCTCTCGTTATCGATGCTGATAAAACATTGCATCCAGCAGAGGTAGGTTGAGGCCAATCGCTTGGACCTTAGCTGGGTCCATGCAAATCTTGGTCCCAGACAGAATAAATCTTAGAAAAGGTATGGTATCAACCTCAAAGGTACTCTTTTCGAGTTTGCAATAAAGTTGATTTTTCTCTCAGATGAGAAAGGACCTCCTTGATTTGAATCCAATGAGTTTTTAGATCAGGCGAGAAAATGAAGATAAAAACAAGATCACCATAAATGAGTGAAATAGATGACAACTGAATTATTCAGCAGATACCAAAAAATTTAATTCACAAAATTTAGAAAAACTGCATGGGCATTGCTAAGACCAAATGGCATGACTAGGTTCTTGTAGTGGCCATCCCAAGTATTGAAGGTCGTTTCCCCACTTGTCCCCTCTTTTTATCCTGATCAGGTTATATGCTCAATAGAGTTCCAATTTTGTGAAGACCTTAGCTCCCCTGATGCGATCGAAGAGTTCTGGGATGAAAGGAAGGGGATACCAATTTTTGATAGTGATCTCCTTGAGACCCATATAATCTATACATGGCCTGAGGCCACCATCTTTCTCCTTCACAAAGAAAAATCCTGCACTTGCTGGAGATGTAGATGGGCGGATAAACCCCCGAGTCAGATTTTCCAAAAAGTATTTACACATTGCTTTGGTCTCTGGAAGAGACAGAGGATAATTCCTCTCACAAGGTTGCGTAGTACCCGGGACCAGGTCTATAGGATAGTCCCAAGGTCGGTGAGATGGTAAGGTCTCCACGGCCTTCTGACTGAAGACATCCTAAAAGTCTTGATACTGAGGAAAAATTACTGTTTTTTTCAGTTTGATTAACTTGGCGCTGAGGTATTACTTGAGCTAGACATGATTTAAAACAAGAAGATTTCCAACTAAGGACTTGAGAGGTTATTAAGTCTATATGGGGGATTGTGCAACTAAAGCCAGGGCAGTCCAAGAATCACTGGGAAACTGGCCTCAAAAAGGAATAAAAAACGAAGGGTTTCAGAATGTAAAACTCCAATCTTGAGTTTCACTGGGACAGTACGGTGTGTTATAGTCCCACCTGGAATGCGACTTCTGTCCACAGCAGTGAAGAACGTGGGAACTGGTATAGCTTCCATAGAAATACCCAGCTTTCTGACGGTTTGTAATGTTTGCACTGCTGCACCAGAATCCAGGAGAGCAATGATCCCAATGAGTTCGGACCCATGACTTAGAGTCACAGATAGGGTGCAATCCCTGTGATTTGAGGAGCTCCTAACCTGACATCCTCTTCATTATTAGGGGCGGTCGTTTCCTGGATTCTTAGGGCATTTCTGCTGAAAGTGACTGCAAGACCCTGCCAAGAAACCACAACAAGAGAAAGTGTGCTCCAGGAGAGTTCTGATGACAAAATAAGAAACTGTACCACATATTGACCCAAGGTAAGATCTTGCTACAGCAAGCAAAGTATTTCCAAAGTAGTTGAAACCAAGTGGCTGGGCTCGTAAAAATTAATGCAGAACATAGTGAGGAAGTGCTTGAGGTTGGAGAGTATAGGATCAGATTTCTCCCAAAGTGGGGATATCTAAGATAGAGCTTGACCAGAAAACAAGGAAATAATATAAGCTACTTTAGCTTTATCTGCAGAAAAACTTTCAGGTTAAATCTCAAAGTGCAAGCTACAATGGTTGAGGAAACCTTGGCACAACTTGGGATTCCCATAAAACTAGGCAGGAGTTGGCAAGGACAACCTGGACCCACTGATGGGAGGAGCAGATTGCAATGGAGGCAGGGGTACTTGAGAGGTCATGACGGTTTGAAGATTCATAACTTGTCCCAGGGGGGGCTTCCTGATGTTGAATTTTCTCTGCCATGCTTTGGGCAAATGCCCCCTCAGGGTTTTCCCTGCTCGGATCCATTGGGCCAGATTGACTTGGTTTGGTAACCGCTCTGGTTTCCCGGGGATGTGGTAGTGATTCAGCAAAGTAATGGAAGCTTGAGGGTTTGATGTATGATCTGCTCATGTGTTAGTGGCCAAATGGGGTTTTGGTAATACAAGGCAAGTCTTTACTTGACTAGACTTTCTGGATTGGTTAGACTGGAAAGGATAGGCATGCTTGACTTGTATTGGACAAAACCAGCTCTGAACCAGATTGAACTGAGAAACTTAACTGGACTGAACAAGACAGACTTGGCTGCATTGAACAAGACAGACTTGACTGGACTGAACAAGACATGCATGACTGGACTGGAAAAGACAGGCTTGACTGGACTGGGCAAGACAGACTTAACTAAACTTGAATTGACCAGGACTAGCTTTAGATTTGACAAGCTTGACTGGACTGCACTTGACCAGGACTAGATTAAACGTAACAAGCTTGACTGGACTGGACTTGACCAGGACTGGATTAAATGTAGCAAGCTTGACTGGACTGGACATAACCAGGACTAGATTCATTGTTACAAGCTTGACTGGACTGGACTTGACCAGGACTGAATTAAACATAACAAGCTTGACTGGACGTGACCAGGACTGGATTAAACGTAACAAGCTTGACTGGACTAGACCAGAATTGATGTGCCAGACTGGCATCAAGGTATCCCTGCTACTCCATTATCAATTAATGCAGCCAAGTCCATGTTCCCTCCTAGTGGGAACGATCAAGGAGTATTAAAAAGAGATTAGGTGTACACCCAGCTGAACCTTTTCCTTATCCATCAGATCTAGGCTGAAAGTTGCTGGGACATTTCTTGGCCTTGTGTCCCTGGTTACCAAAGTAGAGAACCAAACCCATAGTGTGCCAGCAGATCCTCTTCTGCATAGAGTCAAAAGGATACCAGCTGCATTGGCTCATCCTTTACCAGCACCACCTGGGGATTGAGAATGGTAGAGGAGAGTCCCTTACTCTAGTCTATTTTTGAGACACTGGTCCACTTTGATAGTCAGCAGCATGAGATACTCTGGGGACTCCGGCACTAGTTATTGCACCAGGTCATCCTTCAATAGTTTACAGACCTGCCCTGAACTCACTGCGGAGAGCCAGATTATTCCACTGGCAGTCAATGGCCCAGCAGTGTAACTCGGTAGCAAACTCCCCTTGAATGGGAGAAAATAGTAAACGCTGTCACTGGAAAGTGAGAGTGTGTAACAGGAAACTTGCAAGGAAGGCCCTATTTCTCACCTAAGGCCAAATAAAGGCCTAAGTGCACTTAAAGTACAATCATGTAACGTGTTTACGTGATCGTAAGTACTATGCACTCCCTCGGGCACCACTCTCGGTCGTTCGTAATTTAGCTATTTTATGAATACCAAACCCTACCTTAACTTTTCCAATCGTAACCATGCTCATACGTAGCGTCCGGATGGACGTAACTGCCTACCCCAGCCGATACTGTACAATTTAAATGCCTCCCTCCGCCTACAATGCATATTCCCGAGTGTCGTATGGATGACTCGCCCCTTCATTCGTATTTACATTGAAGGTAAGCACGATCAGAGTTACGATGCCTAACATCTACTGCGCGCACGCGCAGTACATACAAAAAAGTGATTTTACGACAGCGGCTAGCGTAAATGCTCTTTCGTACTGAGGTCTGGATCTGGACCCTGGTCTGTTTGTTATTATCCCGTCATGTTGTTAAACATTGTTAAAATTGTAAAGTGGTAAATAATATGATCACATTATATAAAAGCCTGCTAATAAATAAATAACAGTTCTAAGGAAAGCATTAATTTAAGGCAGCTAAAACAAATCCAATCATTTGTATGTAGTTCAGTGACAATGCTCAAAAGGCACTTCAGATTAAAACTATTGAATTGTAACTTCATACTAATTAAAAAAACAAATGCTATTACATTGTATCTATGGATTCTATTTTTATTTTTTTATTAGTATTTAAAATCTAGTTTATATTTAACTTACATGAACTGGTGATGCAGGATCAGGCTGCACACTCTAAAATAAATAACATAAAATGATGGCATTATAATATAGTAATGAATACTTCAATGGAGAATATTTTGTACACTAATAGACAAGTGAAAATAATAGTAATAAGTTACATATATATATCCGCAAATAATTGAAATTATTGTATTTACTCACTCAGGATTAGTAGGCATTAATAGGGAGCACTTATACTACAAAATAATTAAGGACCAGATCCAGACCTCCGCAAGCTTTCCGTGCGCACGGGGGTCTGAAATTACGAGAGACAAAGGGAAGTGCACACCCCCTGTCACTCCCCTCTGTCGTGCGGGCTTTATGGCAGCTTACGCTGCCATAAGCCTGCCTTAAATGCGATGGGCGGATCAGCAGTCCGTACGACCGCTGATCCGCTACAGTGTGGGAGCCCCCTCCCACACTGTACACTTTACATGCTTACCCCCGGCCGCTTTAGCGGGCGGAAGGGAAGCACAGCCCATTTGCACGCAAATGGGCTCGGACAGAACAAAGTAATCCTAGCTTAACATCTGGAGCGCGCATGCGCCCTCCAGTTCAGTCAGGTTATTTACGCACCTTGCGTGCGTAAATCACCTGACGATCTTAAATCTGGATCCGGTCCTAAAAGAGAATGTGCAATTGTGAGCTAAACTCATTCCCTCTTTCAGAAGTGTCAGGACAAGATGGAATGTGTTCCTGTCAGGTTGCACAAGGCAGTGTCGGCTCTCCCACTGAAAAGCACAAAAGTTAGAAGAAAATCGGAAGTTTGGGGGTGGAAAGGTTACCAGTAGAGTTCCCTAGGGATCTGCACGTGAGACCAGATTTATTAAGCTGCAGGAAAGGAAAAGTGGAGATGTTGCCCATAGGAACCAATCAGAGTATAGCTCTTACATTCCCATTACATATTAGAAAATGTCAGCTAAAAATAGATTAATTGCTATGGTAAACATCTCCACTTTTCCTTTCCCACAGCTTAATAGATTTAGTCCTTGGAGTGCTATTTAACATTTTATGACCATGCACTATATTGTACACATGCATTTATATAACAATGTTATGATTAGTTTGTATAAGATAAAATGTAAAAAATCACACAAATCATTTTGTTGCATAATGTTTATTTTACTGTCATCAGATAATATTTCTATAATGTTCCAAATGTTAATGATGCTTCCATTGGACATAAAACAATGCATTTGACTTTCATGCGACTATATCTTGAATTAGAGAGTAATAACAATATGAGGGCGCTATCTATAATTAGAGCTGCTCGCAAATATTAAAACACACACAACTGTTGTGTAATAAAAAGGAAAAAGGAATTCTGATTATAAAATATAATATTCTGTGGGTGCTAAACCTATCTATACTAAAGTGTATAAAAATAATAGTAACAAATAGTTAATATATGTATGTGATTCCTTATTGCAAAAAAAACAATATTAATCAGATCTCAAACTCTAATGCGTAAAGATTTAATGGGGTACTCTAAGATACCAATTGATGCCAGTAGAATGAATAAAGTGCAATATAGAAAAAATCTTATTAAAGTGCAAAGTGAATATGAAATAGAATAATAGCTCTTATAACATGTAATATAGTAGTAGACCTTTATAAAGTGTAAAGTGTAAAAAAAGGGGGGGATGCCTTAAACATGGATATTTAAAAAAAATTTGTAACATAAGTTAATAAAAAATAAATAAATAAATGCAATTGATCATAACAGTGAATTACAGCAATATCGACCTATAATTAAATATGTAAACAAAGTAACCAACTCAGTGTAAAAAATAATTATTCAAAAATGATAACAGACTTCAGTTCCTAAAAGAATTGTAAAAACAGTTTGTTGTCCTTCCAGTCCCTATTTATAAATCTCAAGCCGGCTGATGTTTTTTCCATGTATAGTCTTGTCCTGTCGTTAAGCGTTACCCACGAGGCTGCGGCGATACTCAGAATTCTTGCTGGCATACACAGCTGCGCCTACTGATGACATTTATTTATTTATTTATTAACAGGTTTTTATATAGCGCCCATAGATTACGTGGCGCTTTACAATGTTACAATCTTTATAACAATACTGGGGAATAACAGACAGACTGGGTGGGTAAGAGGGCCCTGCTCACAGGCTTACACTCTATAGGACAATGGGTTTGATACATAAGGGCAAGTGCTATATATCACACAATGGA
>WWET01003957.1:89644-102206 GCA_011038615.1 Limnodynastes dumerilii | reverse complement strand
CATATATTTTGTGGCAAGCGCATTCCAAAAAAATATACAATATTCTTTGTGTGGCACATATTGAATTGATTAATTTACATTTTTATTATTATTAACACTAAAATCCTCTTTTATTAGAACCTTTACATGAACGGCACATTTTACAGTCCCCACATCGATGATATCCCTTGGTTTTAATAGGGGTTTTATTATTCTCTTGAAAGGCATTTCTTACGAGTCTATTCTTTAAATTTGGGGCCTTTTTATAAATAATTTGTGGTCTGGACGGTAATATAATCTTAAGAACTGGATCTTGTAATAATATTGGGCAGTGTTTTTTAAAAATCTTTTCTATCCCATGATGATGTTTATTATATTGGGTCACAAAAGCTGTGCTAAAATCTCTTTCTTTCTTGTTTGTTATTCTTAATTTTATTACCAGATATAAAATATTAAAAAACCACAACAAAACATCCGCGCTACCTTCCCAAGCAGCTGTTACAAATACCCTAAAACAAAGAGGGTTCCACTTTTCTTAGCTGCAAAAAATAAGGAAAAAACTCTAAAATTAGAGTTTTCTCCTAAACAAATGTTAATAAGGAAGTTAAAGGAATGTAACTGTGCTTATTATTAAGTAAAGGACATAATATATATATTTTGGGTCAGAGATCTTCAAAATCAGTTTTAGAAATCTTCAATATTCCACAACAACGACAGTTATTCAATCAAAAGGTATTATGTTCAAAAACTACTTGCAGAAAATGTTCATTTTCTTCTTTTACCTCTTCAGTTCCTCCACATGATGGTACTGTGATCCAACAAGTTTTTTACTTCAAGGGGACGTGAATTTTTGTGTAGATGTAAAAATAAAGCAAGAATAAGCTTTCTGGTGTAATACGTTATTTTCAAACAGTAAAAAGATACACCTTTCTAATTCCACTCACATTTCAAGCCTCTTGGGCTGTACGCATATATAAACTGTAGAAATCTTGCTTTAAGTTCTTCAAATCCCTCAATTTTGTGTCCTCAATGCCTCACAGACAGATAGAAGATATTCTCTTGTATATATGTAGATAAAGCAAGACAGAAAACTTTCTGGTGCAATACGTCTTTTCAAATAATAAAAAGGTATACTATTCTCATCCCACTCACATTTAGAGCCTCTTGGGCTGTATGCATGTAAAGACTGTAGAGATCTTGCTTCAGATTTTCCAATTTCCTCAATTCTATATGCCTTAATATCTCATAAAAAGAAAGAAAAATTTCCCTTGTGTAGATGGTTTTCTACAGCAATATTATATAAAAGTTTCTCAAATTACTCACATTTCAACCCCTTGGGTTTTATACATATCATAGGTGTACAGGGTCACAATCCCTTGCAAAAATCTCCAGAGGCAGCTCCCATTCAAAAAAAACATTTTATTTCCAATTCTTTAATGAAACAACATAAAAGCTTTTCCAAAGTAAAAAATTATTCTTAATAAAAATTGCCCCCAATCTGCAGGGCACTCTTACTCTCAGAGCTGGCAGAATGGTAGAGTGGTGAATGAAGTACTAAGTGGAGAATTATTATTCATAGGGCCCAATGATCACACTTTGCGTTCCACACTGAATCCTATCTACCTGCTCTTGACAAGGTGCTCCCGCATTTCAACTAGGCTCATATTTTATAGAAGGTATAGCAGATATATTTGCACATTTATAACCATAATTTAGCCATCCATTAGTAATCATTAACAAACAGAGCTTAAACTTTCCTTTCTCATTCTCCTTATATTCAAAATATTCACATTTCTATTAATTAAACATCAGTCAGTATATTTGCACAGAACTGTTATATATCCATAAAATACACAACCATTATTACAATTTCTATGTTTATAGTTACACAGAGTATCTCGCAATGACCGCTTCTCAGGGTCCTAGAGAGAAACGAGTCATACCATAAAAACCATGAAGAACCCGAAGACACGGAGAGATTATTTTTCAAAATTATTAACGGGAACACAATCCTGAATCATATAGTTATCTTGATTACATAATCCCCCATTTTTATATGGTATAAGGGTCCATAGTTTGCAATTTATAAAGATCAGCAGTGTGGCAACTAACATCCCCGAAGTGGTTCAGGCCATGAAGTTATCGCATCCCATCAACCTCTATTTTGCTACATATATTGTAGAGATTATCTTCATCAATTCTTATTCAATCTATAATTCTTAAACTATTAATTTATAATAACAACATTCTTGTTTTTCTTCAAACATTGTATATAATTCAAAGGAAGGGATATTGATAACGTTTTCATTTTTTCTTCAAACATTGTTTCTAATTCGAATGAAGGGAAAAGGAGGAATAAACCTCCCGTTTCTTCATCACAACTAACCTACATTCGGATTCACATTCATGTACTTTGCTAAATGATCTTTTTCTGTTCAATCCAATTTTTCTCCCCAAAAAGGAGAAGCATTATCCATAAAGAGGGGTTTTCTTAACTTATCATTACAAAGAACCAGTGGTATACCCTAAATCTTTTTTTTTTTTACACAGTGAAAACACCTACATAAATACTCCAAAAATAACTATCTTTATATTAATATATTTAAAAGAGACACCTAAAGTGCCAGTGCTTCTACATATAATAATTTCATATTTTCCACCTTCAAAAGTGCCAGTAAATACTTCAAAAATCAAGTATTCCTCATTGGAAGTGCTGGAGCTATAAAACAAATATGCCAATATTCAATATATAAATAGGACTGGTGATATACCATTTTCCTACACACTAAAATAACCCACATCATTACTATATTTCTATCCACAAAAAAACAAGCTTATATTTTCCTATCAATAAAGTGATAACGGTAAATTATTAAAGTGCTAATACTTATTCAAAAGTGCCAATCCATACTAAAAAGTGCTAGTGCTATAAAAATAACTTGCTAAAAACTCCACATGCAAAAGGTGCTACGCATTCTTTGTTATATTATCCATATTCCGTATATAAGCTGTGTTAATATATTGCAAACCATCCTTAAATAAAAAGATCTAAACACTACAAAAACCACTTCAGTTCAAACATTCCAAATAGTCCTCCAGGTGTTAAAGTGTAACATTTAAAAATAGACTCCATCTATTTCTTAGCTAGTTCTTTCTTAATATCTTTTTTCCTCCAATTCGGTTGTATTTTTTTTAATTCCCATAATTCTTTTTATCCCACTCCACTCCATTATGTTTTTTTTTAAATAAAGGAAAGGGGGTGGGTCATGACTCCCTTTCTGGTGTTTCTAATATGCTCCACCCATCTTTCTTTCAACTTCTTCTTTCATTATTTCCAGTAACTTGAAGGTAGCCAATCAATGTAACAAAGCAATGAAAAAGGCAAGTCAGATGCTTGGTTGCATAGGGAGAGGAATTAGTAGCAGAAAGAGAGAAGTAGTGATGCCCCTTTATAAATCATTGGTACGCCCTCACCTAGAATACTGCGTTCAGTTCTGGAGGCCATATCTCCAGAAAGACATAAATACATTAGAGACTGTGCAAAGAAGAGCAACTAAAATGGTCCATGGCCTTTGTAAAAAATCATACCAAGAAAGGCTAGAGGAACTAAACATGTATAGCTTGGAGCAGAGAAGGGAGAGGGGGGACATGATAGCAGCTTTCAAATACATCAAGGGTTGTGACCAGCTAGAGGAGGGTACCATTTTTCAAAAGAAAAGGTGTAATAGAACACGAGGGCATGGATACAAACTGGAGGGTGGTAGATTCAAAGGAAATGTGCGGAAAAATTACTTCACTGAAAGGGTGATAGATAAATGGAATATTCTCCCATCTGAGGTGGTTGAGGCCAATACAGTAGAACAATTTAAACATGCTTGGGATAAATATAAGGGTATCCTAAATTGTAACCCCAATTGAGGGTAAATAGGGTCTAGGGTCAGTATAGTTTTCAATAAACAAATGGGCAGACTAGATGGGCCATGTGGCTCTTATCTGCCGTCACTTTCTATGTTTCTATGTTTCTATGTTTCTTCAAGGTCCTCCCAATATATTGCAAGGAACATATGCATTCAATAAGGTATACACAGTTCCTTGAATTACATGTCATAAAATCTTCTACTTTCATTTCCTTACCATAGGCAGTTGCCACATAGGAAGAGATCTTATTCTGCCTATCCTTCACCCCTTTACAGACATTAGAGGCCCCGCATCTAAAAAGCCTTTACTTTGAATTGTTCCTACTCTCTTTGGGACATATGCTGTGCTGTGACTACCATATCCTTCAGATTTTTCACCTTTCTATACATGAATTTAGGCTTTTCCGTTACTACCGCTACTAGTACTTCCAGATTTAGTACTTCCGTTACTAAATCTGGGTCTCTCAGAAGTTCCAATTCTTTTTTATTATCCCTTCTATTCTCCTATAGTCCTGATTGAACTGAGTGATAAACATTATCTTATTTTGGATTGGATTTATTCTTTTTCTTTCTTTTTTATTAAACTTTTCCTTTCTTTGTTTTTTTGCTTTCAGGAAGGCCTTCTCAATTTTCTCTTCTTCATATCACTTTCTTAGGAATTGTTTCTTTAGAACTTACCCCTGTTTATGAAATGTTTCCTTGTTCAAACAGTTCCTCCTGAGTCCCATAAATTGACTCAGGGGAACTGTATCCAACCAAGAGGGATGATGTCCACTTTCCCTGGGGATGAACGAGTTTGCGTCTGTTGGTTTCCTATATGCTTCTGTTGTTATCTTCATTCCTTCACCTATAATTCTAAGATCTAAAAATTCGACATCATTTTTTCCAATGTTAAAATCCAATTTAATGCTCAACTCATTTCTATTCAGTTCTTCACAAAAGTTATTCATCTCGTCTCATCCCCTTTCCAGATAATATCTGAAAAAGGCTTTCAAATGGGTTTTGGCCAGACAATGGGTATAGACGTGTTCCGCCTCCCACCACACCATAAAAATATTGGCGTAGCAGGGGGCGAATATTGTCCCCATTGCCGTTCTCTTTAGTTGAAGAAAATATCCAAAAACCAAAAGAAATTACTCTCCAGAATCAGTTTAATCCCTGATATTATAAATGATTTATTATCCTCTTCTGTATTACTATTTTTCAGTATCCAATTTACTGCTTCAAGTCCAAATTCATGGTCTTTTATGGAATACAGGGACTGAACATTTGCTGTTACTAACACCATGTCTTTCTCCCATATTACTTCCATTTTCCTTATAACGTCCCCCATCTTTCAAGTACGACTGGATCTTCACCATAAATGGTTGAAGAAGATGGTCCAACATTTCAAACAGGTGGAACGTTATTAAATCCACTCAGGCTACTATGGGTCTGCCAGGGGATTTTCTATACTTTTGTGGACTTTTGGTAGTGTGTAAAACACTGGTATTTGGGGGTCCTCAACCATTAGAAAGTCCTTTTCTTGATCCATTATTGTGCCCTTACTATGAAATCTCTCCACAAACTCTTTCAATTTTTTTAGATATTATTAGTAAGGTCTTCTTTCAATCTGTTGTATGCTGTTTGATCGTTTAAAAGTTGCCAACATACTTTCTCATATTTCTCCCTGTCTTGAATGGTTATACTCCCCCCTTTATCAGAGGCATTTATTACCATTTCTTTATTGTCTCGTAAAATCTTCAGGGCTTCTCTTTCCTTCTTTTTCATGTTACTGCCTTTTCCATATCTTTTCAAATCCTTTAATCCTTTTCATCTTGACATACTGAATTCCTGTTCTATAGTCTACCTTATCTCTATTATATTTTTTCTGTTTTTTATCCATCACTTTTTGTTCCTTTCTTAGCAACCTATATTTAATCATTTCCTCCATCTCTTTGTATTCACTTAATTCCTCAAATGGGGTATTCAGATTCCTCAAAATTTCCATTTCTTGACCTAAAACCATCAGTTCTTTCTTCCTCTCTTTCGCTATCAATTCCATTAACGCCAGGGAACAGGAATCTAGTACCCTATACCATCCTTCAACAAATTCTCTGGATTCGGACTGTACATTTTTTTTTAATCTTTAATCCCCTAGGTATTATTTGGTCTGCTATATACTTTTTGAATGTCACAACATCCCACCATGATTTATTTTATCTTTGAAGCGCCTTTCCTAGTTTCTCCATAATTCCTTTCAAATCTACTAGTTCTATATTTCCCTGGAAACTTGTTCCACCTTCTCCCTTCTATCTTTCATATGATTATACATCTTTACTTTTTGGTTGCGATGGATTGTAGTACAAATGGAACTAAAAAGATCAAATATAAAATATTAAAAAACCACAACAAAACGTCCGCACTACCTTACCAAGCAGCTGTTTCAAATACCCTAAAACAAAAGGGGTTCCACTTTTCTCCCCTTCAAAAAATAAGAAAAAACTCTAAAATTAGAGTTTTCTCCTAAACAAATGTCAATAAGGAAGTTAAAGGAATGTAACTGCACTTCTTATTAAGTAAAGGATGTACTACATATATTCTGGGTCAGAGATCTTCAAAATTAGTCTTAGAAATCTTCAATATTTCACAACGACGACAGTTATTCAATCAAAAGGTATTGTGTTCAAAAAGTACTTGCAGAAAATATTTATTTTCTTCTTTCCCCTCTTCAGTTCCTCCACATGATGGCGATGTGATCCAACAAGTCTTTTACTTCAAGGGGATGGGAATTCATGTGTAAATGTGAAAAGAAAGCAAGAAAAAACTTTCTGGTGTAATACGTTCTTTTCAAACAGTAAAAAGATACACTTTTCTCATCCCACTCACATTTCAAGCCTCTTGGGCTGCATGCATATATAAACTGTGGGAATCTTGCTTTAAGTTCTTCAACTCTCTAAATTTTGTGTCCTCAATGCCAGTCCTATTTATATATTGTATATTGGCATTTTGTTTTATAGCTCCAGCATTTCCAATGAGGAATACTTGATCTTTGAAGTATGTACTGGCACTTTTGAAGGTGGAAAATATGAAATTATTATATCTAGAAGCACTGGCACTTTAGGTGTCTCTTTTAAATATATTAATATAAAGATAGTTCTTTTTGGAGTATTTATGGTGTTTTCACTGTGTAAAAAAAAAAAAAAGATTTAGGGTATACCACTGGTTCTTTGTAATGATAAGTTAAGAAAACCCCTCTTTATGGATAATGCTTCTCATTTTTGGGGAGAAAAATTGGATTGAACAGAAAAAGATCATTTAGCAAAGTACATGAATGTGAATCCGAAAGTAGGTTAGTTGTGATGAAGAAACAGGAGGTTTATTCCTCCTTTTACCTTCCTTCGAATTAGAAACAATGTTTGAAGAAAAATGAGAACGTTATCAATATCCCTTCCTTTGAATTATATACAATGTTTGAAGAAAAACAAGAATGTTGTTATTATAAATTAATAGTTTAAGAATTATAGATTGAATAAGAATTGATGAAGATAATCTCTACAATATATGTAGCAAAATAGAGGTTGATGGGATGCGATAACTTCATGGCCTGAACCACTTCGGGGATGTTAGTTGCCACACTGCTGATCTTTATAAATTGCAAACTATGGACCCTTATACCATATAAAAATGGGGGATTATGTAATCAAGATAACTATATGATTCAGGATTGTGTTCCCGTTAATAATTTTGAAAAATAATCTCTCTGTGTCTACGAGTTCTTCATGGTTTTTATGGTATGACTCGTTTCTCTCTAGGACCCTGAGAAGCGGTCATTGCGAGATACTCTGTGTAACTATAAACATAGAAATTGTAATAATGGTTGTGTATTTTATGGATATATAACAGTTCTGTGCAAATATACTGACTGATGTTTAATTAATAGAAATGTGAATATTTTGAATATAAGGAGAATGAGAAAGGAAAGTTTAAGCTCTGTTTGTTAATGATTACTAATGGATGGCTAAATTATGGTTATAAATGTGCAAATATATCTGCTATACCTTCTATAAAATATGAGCCTAGTTGAAATGCGGGAGCACCTTGTCAAGAGCAGGTAGATAGGATTCAGTGTGGAACGCAAAGTGTGATCATTGGGCCCTATGAATAATAATTCTCCACTTAGTACTTCATTCACCACTCTACCATTCTGCCAGCTCTGAGAGTAAGAGTGCCCTGCAGATTGGGGGCAATTTTTATTAAGAATAATTTTTTACTTTGGAAAAGCTTTTATGTTGTTTCATTAAAGAATTGGAAATAAAATGTTTTTTTTGAATGGGAGCTGCCTCTGGAGATTTTTGCAAGGGATTGTGACCCTGTACACCTATGATATGTATAAAACCCAAGGGGTTGAAATGTGAGTAATTTGAGAAACTTTTATATAATATTGCTGTAGAAAACCATCTACACAAGGGAAATTTTTCTTTCTTTTTATGAGATATTAAGGCATATAGAATTGAGGAAATTGGAAAATCTGAAGCAAGATCTCTACAGTCTTTACATGCATACAGCCCAAGAGGCTCTAAATGTGAGTGGGATGAGAATAGTATACCTTTTTATTATTTGAAAAGACGTATTGCACCAGAAAGTTTTCTGTCTTGCTTTATCTACATATATACAAGAGAATATCTTCTATCTGTCTGTGAGGCATTGAGGACACATATATCCCTGCATGCAAAGAATACAATTATCTTGACTCCCCCTGAAATCAACATGGTTTAGCCCAGGAGTAACTAAGTTCAAGCACTTATCTAAGTCTGGATCCAGCCCAATGCCTCTCCCCGCCCTCACCGGCTAATATAAATCCCTCCCCCTCCCTCCCACTGCTACCTAATCCCTCCCCAAGGCGGCTTTACGCCTTTCTTTTCTACCCAAAATACTGCGTACAGAACTGGCGCGTAGATCGCATAAAGGACCTATTACACGTGCCCAGTAGGTCCTTTACTACCGACATGCGCCTATGTCCAGCAAGACCGATTCCTACAAATCCCGTAGCCTTCTCCGCCTCCCTCCCACTGCTACCTAATCCCTCCCCAAGGCGGCTTTACGCCGCGTCTTTCTACCCAAAATACTGCGTACAGAACTGGCGCGTAGATCGCATAAAGGACCTATTACACGTGCCCAGTAGGTCCTTTACTACCGACATGCGCCTATGTCCAGCAAGACCGATTCCTACAAATCCCGTATTGTCGCCTTCTCCGAAACAGCCCTAAACAATTAAGGAATGAGTCCGGGGACTCTAATAGCTGCCACATTTTTCCTGTTACGCGCTGGGGTTGTTTATAAACCTCTGTCGCGTTTCAAAGCGCAGTACAAAGGCAGCCCTTCATCAGGTAGACGAGGGGTCGCGGACGCATAAAGGTCCCTGTGTGTTTACCCCCCCGACAGAGTCCTCTCCAGGAGCAAAACACTGAAGGCAGAGACCTAGAGCTGAAATAGTTGCATCACTGTTCATTCTGGGACGCAGTAAATAGCGCGGGGGGAGGGGCCGTATTCAGGCAGACGCTTATCTCAGTGTTTCCACAGTTTTGTTTTTGGAGATATATTTGGATTCTGAAATACTTCGACGTCTCCTGAAAGAGTCTGAGATGTGGTTTTTTTTTTGTTGTTGTTTTAGATTATTTTCTTGGAAATAAAAATTATTGAAACAACACGAAACGAGGGAAAATATCAGAAAATCGCTGCGTGCTGTCCACGGCGGCAAAATAAATAAACAAACCTTTTGCGCCGAAAGCCAAAGTGACATTTAAAGGGAACAAAGACAAAAAAAATCGCATTTGGTTTATTAGCGACTTATGGTTCAATATAACTATATCTATAAAGACGTTTTGCTCTTTTTCAGCGTTTTCCGTATGCTCAGAATGATGGATTCCTGATAACTGCTGCTTTGGGACGTTCCGCGCCTAGTTCCTGGAATGCACGTTTTCGTGCACTATCGGTTGCGGGCTGAGATTTAGGCCTTTGATGTGTTAAGATGGAGCGTGAGTGAATTGCGCTCGGCCGCGTGCAAGGCTTAGATAAATGGCAGTTACGGACTTTAGGTTTGGTTGAGACTTAAGGTGGTTTTACGTACACAAACGTCACCGAGTTACGCACTACTATTAATCCCCTCCCCGGACACTCCCCTTGGCACGCACGTAACGTAGCTGATTTGCGTGTTCAGAACCTGCCTCAACTTTTCTTTGCGTATCTCTGGCAGCGCGTTCCTGCAGCCAGGCTTACACTTGCCGCGTGCGTGAATTAGCTGCCGTTTGAGGCTTTCTTGCGCAGGCAGCTAAATACATGTGTTTATTGTCCGTTACGGGTGTTACACCTGTCACGTCCTCCGTTCTCCGTGTTTCTGATTTGCGATCGCAGGTCTGAGGAGAGCGCGGGAGTAAATCTGTTTTACGTTGTGGTTTTTATGAATCCTTTTTCTGGTTTTCTTCTTATTTTCTGTGTGCGTTTTATCCAGCTCTGTGTATGTGAGGGACATCGGCGTTTACTGAAATACATTATACAGGTAATGCTTGCTCCAGAAGCCGCTTCGCAAGATCATATTTCGCTCACAAACAGACGCCACCGGTCATAAATATCTCCGGCTGTGGATAAATATAGAACATATTCTATTTTCTGCATCTCACTCATTACGCAGATAATAATAATCATAATAATCACCTTCTTTCCTGGCTATCTAGTAAAGTTAGGAATTTATTTCATTGTAATCTGTAATCTCTCATACTTCGCTCTGCAGCCATGTATTCAATCATTAGGAAACATTGATCTTGCTGACGTCATATAAGCTGCCACAGATCTCTCTCTGTTAATAGACCGTAAAATAACGCACGCTGCAACGGAACGGCGCCCCCTGATGGTCACTTTCTCATGTGAATGTCTGCTTGTCTTTGGCGGGTTGCGTGTGGATGTGTGTGCGTGTGTGACATACTGCTGAGAGTTGAGTGATTTAGGGATTTATTTTGGAGCGTGTATACAGGAATAAGAGCTTGTCATGGGTTTATATAGTAAGATTATGTAGATATTGAGTCATTATAGATATTCTTATTTAGAAATATTCAATAATAAAATGTTTAAAAACATAAATGTTTCCTATGTAATACTAGGGATATTCTTGATTAATTTAATCTTTCCGTTTTACATTTTTTCAATGAAGTGCAGTACTCTCAATTGGCCAATAGATGTCACTGTGCAGTTACACCTTTAGGTCTGGATTAACAGTTATGTAGTTTTTGTCTAAAGTCCGCGATTACGCAATCTACGTAAGAAATGGTACGCAGATAGCGTAAATAAGCTGCTACGCATTCTTAAACCAACGTACGTAAGACGAAAACTACGTCACTGTGACTCCGGACCTTAGCCATTAAAATGAACATAGCTCCTCCCCCCCATCTTCCTTTATCAATAATGGGGAGATCATCATCATTAATGGCCCCCTAGAAGGACGGGGGCCACACAGTTGAAACAATATATATCAGTGGAAATGTCTGAGTAAAGTCTCCTAATCGTTGCGTCCTTCCGCAGGGACCCCGGAAAGTCTGGCGGAGAAGGAGCGTCAGCTGATGGGAATGATTAATCAGCTGACAAGCCTGCGGGAGCAGCTGCTGGCAGCGCACGACGAGCAGAAGAAACTGGCCGCATCGCAGATCGAGAAGCAGCGGCAGCAGATGGATCTGGCCAAGCAACAGCAGGAACAGGTGAGGCGTCCGGGGATCAGCGCTGCGTCTCCCGCTAACTACCAAGCTCTCCCGTAATGTCCGGGAGACCCCCCCCCGCCAATTCAGGCAGCGCTCCCGTACTCCTATGAGAGTGGGGCGACCTCCCATACTTACGCCAAAGGGGATTCATGATAGGAATGGCGCTCTAAAGCTCCGCCCCCACCGCTCAGTGCTGTTATTCACGCCATTGGGAACCACAGAATTGCGCAGTGAGGCCCAGGATAGGATTGGCCAGAATTTTTGGGGAGGGGGATTGAAAGCCCCGCCTACGGTATAACAACTGCGTCACCCCTGTGCATATGATGATGTCACACAGGAGGGCGTCCACGTAATTCTCCCCTCACGTGGCCTCACCTGGGGGCCAGTGCACTGTAATCACATGACACGTACGTGAGGGCGCGTGACCGCCATTCCTGCGCTGCTGCACGCTTGTTGTCTCCGCCATTTCCTGTACTATTAATGGTCATTCCTCCGTAGATCGCCAGACAGCAACAGCAGCTCCTCCACCAGCAGCACAAAATCAACCTCCTGCAGCAGCAGATACAGGTCAGACATCTCGCCCTCTCTCCGCGACGCTCTGCTCTGTATTTCACGTGTTTCGCGGCTGATCCGGAACGCAGCCAATTTAGGGTTGTTTTTGAAAGCTGATTATCATTCGCAAAGATGGAACATTTATCCGCACAAAGAGGAGCAAATCTCGCCCCAAACCGATGAATTGATGGTACAGGATATTACGTGGCCAAAGCTGGCTCTCCCGGTATTGTGAAACCACGACTCCCAGCATGCTCTGACTGCACAGGCACAGCCGATACCTGACAAAGCATGCTGGGAGTTGTAGTTTCCCCTGGAGAGCTATTTAACATTAGGACCCTCTGACGCTCAGGGCGCAGATTTGCTCCTTTTTCCTGTTACTCCGAT
>WWET01003957.1:75118-86459 GCA_011038615.1 Limnodynastes dumerilii | reverse complement strand
CAACCGAGAACATGGGATTGCGCTGATTGAATTCCGATCGTGGCGCTCGATTCACGCATTTGGCATTTTCAGATGCAATCGGTCTGAAAACATTGACGCTGCTTCTAACATATATCCGTTACGATGATTCTATATCCCGATATTCTCTCACGCACCCAGAGGGGGCGCTATATTGCGAGCCGGCCACTCCCAGACGCGTGTTCTGTCCCGGCCACAGCGACATGTCAGGAGCAGCTGTTTCCGCGCATCTTATAAACGCAGGGACGGCCTGAATCCAGAGCCCCGGCCGGCCCCGAGCCCTTGTTCCCATGACTCTCCAACCTTTTCCCAAACAACCGAGGAACAATCGCTTCTCACAGAGGACGCAGCAGCTGATGTCCTATCAATTATCAGGAGGCCCCGCCCTCCGCTGCCAGGCCGATAAGCGCCTGGGAACCGGAGATCAAACAACAGAAAGAGAGAAGGGCGGGAGAGCCGGGGGGATTAACCCTTCACGTGTCAGCAGATAATGACCCCCCGGAGCTCGCTGTCAGTGACGTCGCGACAGATTGGAAACATTTGCAGAGAATGTCGTGTCCCTTCTAAGACCTCCAGGATCGGATTCATAAGGACGCTGTTTGTCACTTAGGTCATGTCTGTAGATTGTCATTCTGGGACAGAGACACGTTTCCTCTCATGTTTAATCCTTTCTTGTTTCGATGTTTCCTTATGGATGGCGATTGTCATAAAAACATGGTGACTCCGCAATCAGACACCGAGGAGGAGGAGAGGGATCCAGGAGTCACTGTGTCATGGGATATACAGGCAGCCAAGCAAAGTAACGCAGCCATGTAACCCAGCAATGTAACGCAGCCATGTAACGCAGCAATGTAACCCAGCCATGTAACGCAGCCATGTAACGCAGCCATGTAACGCAGCCATGTAACGCAGCCATGTAACGCAGCCATGTAACGCAGCCATGTAACGCAGCCATGTAACGCAGCCATGTAACGCAGCCATGTAACGCAGCCATGTAACGCAGCCATGTAACGCAGCCATGTAACGCAGCCATGTAACGCAGCCATGTAACGCAGCCATGTAACGCAGCCATGTAACGCAGCCATGTAACGCAGCCATGTAACGCAGCCATGTAACGCAGCCATGTAACGCAGCCATGTAACGCAGCCATGTAACGCAGCCATGTAACGCAGCCATGTAACGCAGCCATGTAACGCAGCCATGTAACGCAGCCATGTAACGCAGCCATGTAACGCAGCCATGTAACGCAGCCATGTAACGCAGCCATGTAACGCAGCCATGTAACGCAGCCATGTAACGCAGCCATGTAACGCAGCCATGTAACGCAGCCATGTAACGCAGCCATGTAACGCAGCCATGTAACGCAGCCATGTAACGCAGCCATGTAACGCAGCCATGTAACGCAGCCATGTAACGCAGCCATGTAACGCAGCCATGTAACGCAGCCATGTAACGCAGCCATGTAACGCAGCCATGTAACGCAGCCATGTAACGCAGCCATGTAACGCAGCCATGTAACGCAGCCATGTAACGCAGCCATGTAACGCAGCCATGTAACGCAGCCATGTAACGCAGCCATGTAACGCAGCCATGTAACGCAGCCATGTAACGCAGCCATGTAACGCAGCCATGTAACGCAGCCATGTAACGCAGCCATGTAACGCAGCCATGTAACGCAGCCATGTAACGCAGCCATGTAACGCAGCCATGTAACGCAGCCATGTAACGCAGCCATGTAACGCAGCCATGTAACGCAGCCATGTAACGCAGCCATGTAACGCAGCCATGTAACGCAGCCATGTAACGCAGCCATGTAACGCAGCCATGTAACGCAGCCATGTAACGCAGCCATGTAACGCAGCCATGTAACGCAGCCATGTAACGCAGCCATGTAACGCAGCCATGTAACGCAGCCATGTAACGCAGCCATGTAACGCAGCCATGTAACGCAGCCATGTAACGCAGCCATGTAACGCAGCCATGTAACGCAGCCATGTAACGCAGCCATGTAACGCAGCCATGTAACGCAGCCATGTAACGCAGCCATGTAACGCAGCCATGTAACGCAGCCATGTAACGCAGCCATGTAACGCAGCCATGTAACGCAGCCATGTAACGCAGCCATGTAACGCAGCCATGTAACGCAGCCATGTAACGCAGCCATGTAACGCAGCCATGTAACGCAGCCATGTAACGCAGCCATGTAACGCAGCCATGTAACGCAGCCATGTAACGCAGCCATGTAACGCAGCCATGTAACGCAGCCATGTAACGCAGCCATGTAACGCAGCCATGTAACGCAGCCATGTAACGCAGCCATGTAACGCAGCCATGTAACGCAGCCATGTAACGCAGCCATGTAACGCAGCCATGTAACGCAGCCATGTAACGCAGCCATGTAACGCAGCCATGTAACGCAGCCATGTAACGCAGCCATGTAACGCAGCCATGTAACGCAGCCATGTAACGCAGCCATGTAACGCAGCCATGTAACGCAGCCATGTAACGCAGCCATGTAACGCAGCCATGTAACGCAGCCATGTAACGCAGCCATGTAACGCAGCCATGTAACGCAGCCATGTAACGCAGCCATGTAACGCAGCCATGTAACGCAGCCATGTAACGCAGCCATGTAACGCAGCCATGTAACGCAGCCATGTAACGCAGCCATGTAACGCAGCCATGTAACGCAGCCATGTAACGCAGCCATGTAACGCAGCCATGTAACGCAGCCATGTAACGCAGCCATGTAACGCAGCCATGTAACGCAGCCATGTAACGCAGCCATGTAACGCAGCCATGTAACGCAGCCATGTAACGCAGCCATGTAACGCAGCCATGTAACGCAGCCATGTAACGCAGCCATGTAACGCAGCCATGTAACGCAGCCATGTAACGCAGCCATGTAACGCAGCCATGTAACGCAGCCATGTAACGCAGCCATGTAACGCAGCCATGTAACGCAGCCATGTAACGCAGCCATGTAACGCAGCCATGTAACGCAGCCATGTAACGCAGCCATGTAACGCAGCCATGTAACGCAGCCATGTAACGCAGCCATGTAACGCAGCCATGTAACGCAGCCATGTAACGCAGCCATGTAACGCAGCCATGTAACGCAGCCATGTAACGCAGCCATGTAACGCAGCCATGTAACGCAGCCATGTAACGCAGCCATGTAACGCAGCCATGTAACGCAGCCATGTAACGCAGCCATGTAACGCAGCCATGTAACGCAGCCATGTAACGCAGCCATGTAACGCAGCCATGTAACGCAGCCATGTAACGCAGCCATGTAACGCAGCCATGTAACGCAGCCATGTAACGCAGCCATGTAACGCAGCCATGTAACGCAGCCATGTAACGCAGCCATGTAACGCAGCCATGTAACGCAGCCATGTAACGCAGCCATGTAACGCAGCCATGTAACGCAGCCATGTAACGCAGCCATGTAACGCAGCCATGTAACGCAGCCATGTAACGCAGCCATGTAACGCAGCCATGTAACGCAGCCATGTAACGCAGCCATGTAACGCAGCCATGTAACGCAGCCATGTAACGCAGCCATGTAACGCAGCCATGTAACGCAGCCATGTAACGCAGCCATGTAACGCAGCCATGTAACGCAGCCATGTAACGCAGCCATGTAACGCAGCCATGTAACGCAGCCATGTAACGCAGCCATGTAACGCAGCCAAAACACATGATGGGAGTACTGGGGGGGTGGAGACACATGATGAAAGTACTTAGGTGGGGTTTTGAGGCACATGATGGGGATACT
This sequence comes from Limnodynastes dumerilii, assembly GCA_011038615.1. Lineage (NCBI taxonomy): Eukaryota > Metazoa > Chordata > Amphibia > Anura > Limnodynastidae > Limnodynastes > Limnodynastes dumerilii. Next base: position 82,660 of record WWET01003957.1, on the reverse strand, counting down.
AGGGGTGGTCTCACATTACATTATGGGAGTACTGGAGGGGGCTGGAGACACATGGGGGAGGAGAATCCCTGACGGACAATATCCGTGCGTTGCTGTTTGCTATGTGTCTCCTTCTCATGAGTCGTCTGCCCCTAAATTATATGACCGGCTGCCAAAATATGTTTGCTTCAAGCCGAAGAGAAAAATACCGGTGCGTCTCTCGAGGCGGCGAGCGCGCTTTGTGGCGAGTCTGTGACAGTCGCAGTGGCATTGAGCGGCCGGTGAGCGGAGAGAACGGCCATCGATGGGGCAATTTTCTGTGGACAAGTCTAATGCCGCATCGCCGCTCTCTGAATCTCTGCGTATCGACCTGGTATTTCCGGATTGGCGACTACGTTGTACACGTGCATACGCTTTATTCCTGCACCTCAGCCCCCATTATCCGCTGCGTGGAACACCGGCGCTCTTGGCACCTGGCTAATCCGCGTTTGACAGTGAATAGTAATTAGCAATAGAAAAATAATTGAAATCAGGTGCTTGCTGAAATTGCGCGCGCCCAGCGGATGCTGCCATTGTTTTTCTAAGTAGCCTCCAGATAAGAAGCGGGATTTTGCTCACACAATGTAGAAACAATGCAGATAATTATTCCTTCAGCGGAGTGCGGCAAGCTGCCTTTCTCATTCGTGAATGCTCCGTCCTTAACACTCAGGATGGTGTCTGGATCAAATTGTTACTAATCAGCCCAACGAGACGCTTTGGAGCAACAGAGTCAGCGCTCTTAAATAATTAACCACGTTCTTAAAGGGAAACAAACAAATAGTCTGTGAGGACGTTTATAGGAGCTGAAATCGCACAGGACGGGCGGCGAAATCCGCTATCATTCACGCGCGGGATGAATGGCGTGGAGCCGGATGAGACAGGTGTCGGAGCGGACGTTCAGAATGCGGAAATTGGTTGTTTTTTCGGAGTTCGGGATTTGGTCCAGTGACACTTCCAACAGAAGGGAGGAGCTAAGGACACAAGTGGGCGTTCCCTCTTAGTCATATTACAATGTAGGTGTTCCCTCTCTTTCTCACTGTGCACCCATCCAGACATCCGTGAGTAGGGGATGGTTGCAAGGTGGATTATTTGCTTCTTTAGCTATAGATCAAACTGCCCGGTTTAACGATTGTCTTCCGGTTTGGTGATCGTCTTCCGGTTTGGTGATTGTTTTCCGGTTTAACGATTGTCTTCCGGTTTGGTGATCGTCTTCCGGTTTGGTGATTGTTTTCCGGTTTAACAATTGTCTTCCGGTTTGGTGATCGTCTTCCGGTTTGGTGATCGCCTTCCGGTTTGGTGATTGTTTTCCGGTTTAACAATTGTCTTCCGGTTTCGTGATCGCCTTCCGGTTTGGTGATCGTCTTCCGGTTTGGTGATCGCCTTCCGGTTTGGTGATCGCCTTCCGGTTTCGTGTTCTCCTTGCGTCAGTGTAATATGACACATTCGTGTTACGTTTCTTAGCTGAGATAAAAGCGTTCAATGAATTCAGGAACCGATCGTGACCCGTCCACGGAGCGTTAGAGGTTTCTCCGTTCTGGTCCTTTAAAGCCTGTTTGGGATTAGTCGTGCTCAGATTCCACGCAACCTATTAGTCAGATAATGTTCGTCACCTCGTGGTATTAGCTGACACAGCTCCTCGCAGCCGGCGCCTCTCTTCTACACATAATAAATGTGAGCACTTAGCGAGATTTGAATGTTGTAACACAGTAATTACGGCAAATAGTAGGTTACTCTCCACCTCGCAGCTCGCTCTGGCCAAGCGCAGTCGGTGGTTCTGCGAGCGCTGCACCTGCTCTGCAGCCAAATTGTTCTGTTTATTTCTTTTTCCTTCTTCGGCGTCAGCTCTGCGACCAAACGCTCAACGCATCGAATGAGACTGAGGCCGCGACTCTGCACATAATATGCCCCATTGTCAACGGGTAGAGGCCAGGGATAGACAGCATGCAGATGTAACGGATACTCACACACACACAGTGACACACACACTCACACACACACACAGTGACACACATACTCACACAGTGACACACAGTGACAAACACACACTCACACACACACACACTCACACAGTGACACACACACACTCACACACACACACACTCACACTCACACACACACACACACACACACACAGAGACACACACACACACACACAGAGACACACACACACTCACACAGAGACACACACACACACAACACACATACACACGTGCGTGGGTATAATTGTGTACTTTGGGAAAAACGCAACTCTGAATCCAGTCCTCAGTGTTGTACGGCCAGGGCTGGAGGGACTCAGTGTTTGTACGGCCAGGGCTGGAGGGACTCAGTGTTTGTACGGCCAGGGCTGGAGGGACTCAGTGTTTGTACGGCCAGGGCTGGAGGGACTCAGTGTTTGTACGGCCAGGGCTGGAGGGACTCAGTGTTTGTACGGCCAGGGCTGGAGGGACTCAGTGTTTGTACGGCCAGGGCTGGAGGGACTCAGTGTTTGTACGGCCAGGGCTGGAGGGACTCAGTGTTGTACGGTCAGGGCTGGAGGGACTCAGTGTTGTACAGCCAGGGCTGGAGGGACTCAGTGTTGTACAGCCAGGGCTGGAGGGACTCAGTGTTGTACAGCCAGGGCTGGAGGGACTCAGTGTTGTACAGCCAGGGCTGGAGGGACTCAGTGTTGTACAGCCAGGGCTGGAGGGACTCAGTGTTGTACAGCCAGGGCTGGAGGGACTCAGTGTTGTACAGCCAGGGCTGGAGGGACTCAGTGTTGTACAGCCAGGGCTGGAGGGACTCAGTGTTGTACGGTCAGGGCTGGAGGGACTCAGTGTTGTACAGCCAGGGCTGGAGGGACTCAGTGTTGTACAGCCAGGGCTGGAGGGACTCAGTGTTGTACAGCCAGGGCTGGAGGGACTCAGTGTTGTACAGCCAGGGCTGGAGGGACTCAGTGTTGTACAGCCAGGGCTGGAGGGACTCAGTGTTGTACAGCCAGGCACACACACACACGCAGTCACACACACACACAGATACACACACACACACTCTCACAGTGACACACACACACACTCACACACACACACACACTCACACAGTGACACACACACACAGTTACACACACACACACACTCACACAGTGACACACACACACAGTTACACACACACACACACTCACACAGTGACACACACACACAGTTACACACACACACACACTCACACAGTGACACACACACACAGTTACACACACACACACACTCACACAGTGACACACACACACAGTTACACACACACACACACTCACACAGTGACACACACACACAGTTACACACACACACACACTCACACAGTGACACACACACACAGTTACACACACACACACTCTCACACAGTGACACACAGTTACACACACACACACTCTCACACAGTGACACACACACACAGTTACACACATACACACACACACAGTGACACACACACACATACACATGACTGGATCCAGAATTAAGAACATCAGCTGTCTCTTGTGAGCGCAGTCTGCATGCGATGTTACGTGTCGTAACTCTGATCATACGGAAGGCAATTCCATCCGTTCAGCGTTCCGTGCGTTAGGGCGTTCCCGCTCTCTGCACGTTCCAGTATACGCATTGTGAGCGCGGGAACGGTATTTAAATGATACATCGTGGGCCAGTCAGAACCTTCCGTACGTCAGAGCGCTCCGCGTGCGCAGAGATCCGCGGAGAAGATAAGGCGCGGTTATGGCTCCGAGGTCTGGATCAGGCGCACGGTGGTGACATCCTGGTTCTTAGACGTCATCAAACTTTGCCGGGTTATATCGTCATCGCCATAAAAATATAATACTCATGGGCGATTTTTCAGCATTTGAACGCAGGAAGCGCAGGTCTCTGCAATCGGAGACACGCTGGATCCGGTCACCACACGGTAAATCACCGGCGGATTCTGGCACCATACCTTCAATTTTCTGACTCGTATAAAGGAAAAATGGGCGGTTCGGAAGTTGTGTGGGTCACGCAATGTGTTGATGAGCAATTACCGTGCGTTGTAATAGCAAGATGGCTTCCGATCAGGTAGCATGGATGTGTTTGCATGCGCAGGATGGAAAAATAATGCAATCACATAACAATAACGATAGCCGTCCATCGCCTGACTGATACCAGTTATTTTATAAAACACTGCCACCCAGTGGACAGATTTTCATGAACCGATGGCCCGTGGACGTTTTTATAATTCGTTGTAGAAAGTGGAATAAAAATATCTTTGGTTTTTAAGATCTTCATTTTTCTCATACAAATTTTTTCATTTGGAGTCCGTAAATATTGCGCCTTTTGCCGCGCACAAGTCACAGACAGGCGAAATCTGGATAATGATCCAAAATGGGTGTGTCTGTAGTCATGTGACCAGGAAGGAGGCAGAAATATGTGCGGTCATTGTGCAATGGAGAGCTGGTCTTCAGGGCTTGCCATCTAAAGGGCCGGTTCAATACTTTAGATTTAGCTTTTTTTTAGCTTTCCCATCCGAAAAATGGCGGCAGCTTCCGAGATGGAGTCTGGGCTTTGCTCGAATTAAGGGTGGACTAAAAATGTACAATCTAGGCATTGCTAATAAACTGCGTCCCAATCGCTGATCCGCGCACCTTAAAAAAACGCATGCCTGGATCCTATCCAACAGGTATTAGCAAAATCAACCTGCCCGAGTAGTGACGGTAAAGGTGGTCCGTCATTCATGCGGCGTCTGTGGAGAGTTTTATCGCACGCTCGCTCTCCTTCTTCGTGTCACACCCCCTGTTCCTCCACCATTGTCTCCTCGTTCTTTCCTTCAAGGCCCTAACAGGTGTTTCTTTGATGGAGGATGCGGACTTCTAGCCCCTATCCCCCCCGAGGCGTTGATTGAACTGTCTTTTGTGGGTGGTAAAATGCCAGTGTTTCAGAAACACGCGTCACGCCGTAATCTCTGAAAAACAACAATCTCCGTAAAGTCCATTAGCCTTTTCCTCGCTCGTCCCCTGTCTCATCGCCCGCTCCAAATGTTACACCGCGTCTGAATGAATCCGCGTTCTACTTCTAATATCTATTAGGAAGGTTTCTGGGCAGGTTCTTGATGGAAAGTGAGCTTTGTGTTTATTCATTATTTTACTATTAGACAATAATATAAATATTTTATTGAAAGTGAAGATAAACTCAGCTATGTTTAGATCCTGATCACTGGTTATTTATATTTTGTATTTGCAAAATACAAGAAAAAATATACAATAATGCGTAAAACAATATAAATAAATAAAACTTTATTTATCCCAAATCCCCCTGACAGAGAGACGAGAAACCGAGTCTCTCGTTATTTACTGATAGGCTGACAAGACGTTGAATGCTGTATAAAGGGGGACATTCATTGACCTCTTGATTACAGACCGTAGATAGTTTCCACACATCAATAATCTGCACGGAAATCTCAACCCTAAATAAGTTATCTTGAGGCTTTGATAGATTTCGATCTCCAGAAAGGAACGGACCCGGTTGAGATATCTAGAACAGGGGTCTGGAAGGTTCTTGATAAACATGATGGAACACAATTGGGAATGTTAAAATGACCCGGTCATTACGGGAGGATCTAGATCAGAGGCTTGGAAAGTGTCACCCTGACTATGACATCCCCCTTATCGGAGTTCTCTTTGGTGAAGCCTCCATGGAGTACCTAGAAGTCATGAAATGTGTCACTTGGACGTTCCAAGCTTGGGTCTAAATCCAGTGATTACCATCCCGGTGACAACACAGTGGCCAAATGCCACCTTTAACCACCTTGGGTGCTGGGTAGAGACCGGTAACGCAAGTCCAAGGTTTAACGTATTGATATTATCAAGAGCATTAAATGTCAACTTCGTACCACCCTCTTGTGTTGATAAGTATAAACAATGCGTCTAAGCCCACCCACCCCCTGTCAATGCCACGTTTGCTAATTACCAACCCCGTCCCGACCTCCGGCTGTGTTAAGCTTCAATATGTGCCAGCAGGAACACAGCCCACGTCAACCGGTAACAATGGCCTTGCTCAGCGTTCATTGACTTCTTCCAATGTTCTACGCTTCCGTCTTTGTTGGAAACCTAATGCCGTGTACCCGTGTGGCGCATTAAGTCCATAAATTGCTGGGATTTACAGCCCTGCATTGTTTTGTATTTTTTTTTGTTGTTGTTGTTTTTTCCACCTTTTGATGGCATTATAATTAGCAAACAACATTGGCTGTAGCGTGGAAGGGAACAATAGCCACCTGTGTTACACATTAATGCGACTTGTTGCTAACAGGATACTATATTCGATTACGGAGGGCCCAGAAACATCACAGGACTAAGTGAGGCTGTAATGAAAGTGGAGCAGGAGAAATTATGTGACCAGGGCTAAAAGCTCGGATGAAAGTGCAGGTTCCTCCTTAATGCACAAGATGTGGTCTCGGAAGTTAATGAAAGCGCATTGTCGTTTGCAGCAAGCATTTACCTTAAAGTAACGCTTTCATTTATAACTGATTTAAATAGCCAGAGAGATCACTTAAATCGGGCGCCTTTTTAAGCGCTATTACATCATTCGTGGACAGAGACAGAAGCAGATCTAGAGCCATTGTCCGGTAAAGTCAGTTTGGAAGGGAAACACGTGCGTCTGCGCCAAACATGTCTGAGATCATTGACTTTGAAATTTAAACGTTGACTCATACGATATAAAGATGCTTCTCCGGCGACATTATTCCACGTGCTGTTATCCTCCATATGTTTTGTGAGATTTAGGAACTGGAGGGGGGCTCATAGCATCACCCCCTGTGTGTTCATATGCACAGCTTCAGCACCGTTCTGTGTACAGTTAATAAAGGTGGATGGCTGAGAATACGGTCTCCATTGCGTTCGTGCTGCACATGTCTGCTTGTGACTGTAAGAACCGCGACACAAAGCATTGCCCCACTCGCTGAATCTGTCGCCCCTTTACCTCACCTCACTGCATTAGATTGCAAGCTCTCCATTCCCGGCTCCTATAACGCCCAGGAAACCTAGCATAGGGATTGGTCAATAACACGGGTTATCCACCAATCAGATTGCTGAAAGGTCTTCAACACTGATCGGTGAATGGCTGGAGCTCGTAACCAATCGATGCGATGAGGTCTGATTTTTTGGGGGGGTTGAGGAATAGGATCCGGCACTGATTTGGGGTCTGATTATCAGCGAGCTCTGATATTTAATGTAAAGGGTCTGATCTGGGGGTAAGGATTTGGGGTGAAAGACGCCTCCTGTATGCACATGGACAGGACACTCCCCTCTCTGTGCCTGCAGAAGACTGACTTGTGTGGAATGGCTTAGCCAATAGCCTTACTATACAACTGAAATACCTGGACCGGATTCACAGATCCGGTGTGTTAGGTGAGGACAGACACGCACCTAACTGACCCGTGCTGCCCCCATCCCGCCCCCTTTTTAGGTACCATAGGGCTATCTTATTTTTCCGCACAGACATTGCTGCTACCCGTCTCCCCCTGCCCCCCCCCCTGGCTAAT
>WWET01003957.1:49807-68013 GCA_011038615.1 Limnodynastes dumerilii | reverse complement strand
GTGTGTGTATATATGTGTGTGTGTGTGTATATATGTGTGTGTGTGTATATATGTGTGTGTGTGTGTGTATATAATGTTACACAAAATAGTGGTCGCTTAAATCAATTTATAGGACAATTAATAGGTGCTTGAAAGACTGTAGTAATAATTATTATTAGTATTATTACTATTATATAATCTTAAAGATGATTTCTGCTATTACTGCAGTCATTACATTAAACTATTTAATCAATGATGCTATTTTTCCAGTAATTCATGTTTTCCTTATGGTTCTATTTTATTTCTAATAATAATAATAATAATAATTTCTGTTAATATATTAATCATTTAGACGCATATTTACTAAAGCGTACATACATATACTGGGACGGCTTCATAGATTGGACAGTCCAGTCCGCGGCGTTTCTGCCAGCGGTGTAATGCCGGGAGAGGATGTAAACCCGTGTTCATTATTTTTGCATGTGCGGAAACGCTTTTCTTCTGCTCGTAGCTGACAAACACCGAGCAGGTTTATTTTTCTTACATTACAATGTATAAAACGGCAGCTCTTCATTCTGTGACAGCCGGCACCGTACAGACGCCCCTCTCCCGTTACTGCGCCGGCATGAGGCCGACGCCATGTTCTGCTTATGATTGAACGGTAACAGGTCACATCCAGCTGCCGGCGACACCAAGGGACGGCGCCCTGGTCACCGGTATCACGGCCGCCAATAGCACGATGGACCTTAGACGTTGTCCGTAAGAGAGAGACGTCTCCTCGTGCACAGTATATAGGGCCATCTCTGGGAAGCGGCGAAGGCGTTAATATCTCATTACGCCGGTATGTTGTGAGGCAGACGTTGCCCGAATTTCCGCCTCTCCGCGCCGCGTTGGCTGTTTGATCGCTTCCACAAAGTATTGTTCCTGTGTGACAACAGGTCAGAAAGATACTGCATTAATTACACCAACATATGGTTATTAGCAGACTCCAGCGCGGGAGCGATACGTTACAATGTTATCTTCCCCATCGTCAGATGTTGGACATATTGTGAGCGCTGGCAGCCATTGTTTCACTCATTTACTTCACAGAGCTAATTACTCCCTAATAATAACTTTACCTTGGAGTTTTTCACTTGTTCGTGCCAGCAAACCTGTTCGCAGTACATATGCTAATTATTGGCACTTATTCATTATGTTAAGATATCTCTAGGTTCAAGCTGTGCAGACTGCGCGGTGGAGGCAGCCAGCTGGCTCCGACTCTTCCACCTTGGTTTTTTTTTCTTCTTCTTCTTTATTTATTTTTTACTAAAGTCATTAAAAGTTTTAATACTCTCATCTTGTTTTCTTTACAAGATTTCTGGCTTTTAGGAATTCTTAAACGAGAGCCCGCCAGGCGATTACAAGCTGCGACCAGAGCGATCTCACCCTTTAGCGCTACGGAATAATGCCGCCACCTTCCACTGGTGTTTTATAAACCTCACTGTTTATATCCGCGGAAGGATATAAAGCGAGAAGCCGCGATTCTTGCAGCTGGCTTCTGAATAGTACAAACTGAGATGTCAGCGCGTTGTTTGCCAAGATGGCGAGCAACGCCGTGTTACGCCATTCTGTGAGGAGGATATTAGGTGGTTGTCTTTATTTGAAGCTTACGCTCTAAGGACTGGATCTAGACATCTATGAAGAGGGCGATTTTTCTGATGGCTGTCGTGTTCTGCGTGCGCAAAGCACAGGTGCTGCCGTTTTATGGGTATACGAGCGATCCACCATTTTGCTGCTGTAATTAATCTGCATCGTGTTACTTGCATGAAGCTACGTGTCGGGAAGAAGGTGTTTTGCAGGTGTGAAGCCTCCCCCCAGAAGCTCAAGCTCTCGTTCGCTATATTCAGCCGTGGCCGTGTTTCTGTGGCCACCGGCGTCTCCGCAGCTTAAACAAGACGCGGTGAATGCCGCTGAATACTCGCAGGAAAGACGATCGCTTCAATTGTGGGACAGGACCAAACTGACTTGCAAGCCTTTCTTAAGTTCTGGGTGACATGGAGCCATATATTCTGCTGAGCAGCCATAATGCTCCTGACTGCGCAATTGTGCAAATCCGTGTTCAATAAGAATGCGTTATCGCCCATCCAGATATAAGAGCAATGACAGATTACACAGACTGTGCTTTAACGTGAGCGTTCCCTCCCAGTCAGGTGACAGTATGGGCGTTCCCTCTCTGTGTACCCATCCAGACATAAGACAGAGGGGCAGAGCTGAGGTGAGGAGTGGGCGTTCCCTCCTAGTCAGGTGACAGTATGGGTGTTCCCTCTCTGTGTACCCATCCAGACATAAGACAGAGGGGCGGAGCTGAGGTGACAAGTGGGTGTTCTCTCCCAGTCAGGTGACAGTATGGGCGTTCACTCTGTGTACCCATCCAGACATAAGACAGAGGGGTGGAGCTGAGGTGACGAGTGGGCGTTCCCTCCCAGTCCTCATCAGCATGTACAGAGCAGTAGGGATCAGTATCCTCATCAGCATGTACAGAGCAGTAGGGATCAGTATCCTCATCAGCATGTACAGAGCAGTAGGGATCAGTATCCTCATCAGCATGTACAGAGCAGTAGGGATCAGTATCCTCATCAGCATGTACAGAGCAGTAGGGATCAGTATCCTCATCAGCATGTACAGAGCAGTAGGGATCAGTATCCTCATCAGCATGTACAGAGCAGTAGGGATCAGTATCCTCATCAGCATGTACAGAGCAGTAGGGATCAGTATCCTCATCAGCATGTACAGAGCAGTAGGGATCAGTATCCTCATCAGCATGTACAGAGCAGTAGGGATCAGTATCCTCATCAGCATGTACAGAGCAGTAGGGATCAGTATCCTCATCAGCATGTACAGAGCAGTAGGGATCAGTATCCTCATCAGCATGTACAGAGCAGTAGGGATCAGTATCCTCATCAGCATGTACAGAGCAGTAGGGATCAGTATCCTCATCAGCATGTACAGAGCAGTAGGGATCAGTATCCTCATCAGCATGTACAGAGCAGTAGGGATCAGTATCCTCATCAGCATGTACAGAGCAGTAGGGATCAGTATCCTCATCAGCATGTACAGAGCAGTAGGGATCAGTATCCTCATCAGCATGTACAGAGCAGTAGGGATCAGTATCCTCATCAGCATGTACAGAGCAGTAGGGATCAGTATCCTCATCAGCATGTACAGAGCAGTAGGGATCAGTATCCTCATCAGCATGTACAGAGCAGTAGGGATCAGTATCCTCATCAGCATGTACAGAGCAGTAGGGATCAGTATCCTCATCAGCATGTACAGAGCAGTAGGGATCAGTATCCTCATCAGCATGTACAGAGCAGTAGGGATCAGTATCCTCATCAGCATGTACAGAGCAGTAGGGATCAGTATCCTCATCAGCATGTACAGAGCAGTAGGGATCAGTATCCTCATCAGCATGTACAGAGCAGTAGGGATCAGTATCCTCATCAGCATGTACAGAGCAGTAGGGATCAGTATCCTCATCAGCATGTACAGAGCAGTAGGGATCAGTATCCTCATCAGCATGTACAGAGCAGTAGGGATCAGTATCCTCATCAGCATGTACAGAGCAGTAGGGATCAGTATCCTCATCAGCATGTACAGAGCAGTAGGGATCAGTATCCTCATCAGCATGTACAGAGCAGTAGGGATCAGTATCCTCATCAGCATGTACAGAGCAGTAGGGATCAGTATCCTCATCAGCATGTACAGAGCAGTAGGGATCAGTATCCTCATCAGCATGTACAGAGCAGTAGGGATCAGTATCCTCATCAGCATGTACAGAGCAGTAGGGATCAGTATCCTCATCAGCATGTACAGAGCAGTAGGGATCAGTATCCTCATCAGCATGTACAGAGCAGTAGGGATCAGTATCCTCATCAGCATGTACAGAGCAGTAGGGATCAGTATCCTCATCAGCATGTACAGAGCAGTAGGGATCAGTATCCTCATCAGCATGTACAGAGCAGTAGGGATCAGTATCCTCATCAGCATGTACAGAGCAGTAGGGATCAGTATCCTCATCAGCATGTACAGAGCAGTAGGGATCAGTATCCTCATCAGCATGTACAGAGCAGTAGGGATCAGTATCCTCATCAGCATGTACAGAGCAGTAGGGATCAGTATCCTCATCAGCATGTACAGAGCAGTAGGGATCAGTATCCTCATCAGCATGTACAGAGCAGTAGGGATCAGTATCCTCATCAGCATGTACAGAGCAGTAGGGATCAGTATCCTCATCAGCATGTACAGAGCAGTAGGGATCAGTATCCTCATCAGCATGTACAGAGCAGTAGGGATCAGTATCCTCATCAGCATGTACAGAGCAGTAGGGATCAGTATCCTCATCAGCATGTACAGAGCAGTAGGGATCAGTATCCTCATCAGCATGTACAGAGCAGTAGGGATCAGTATCCTCATCAGCATGTACAGAGCAGTAGGGATCAGTATCCTCATCAGCATGTACAGAGCAGTAGGGATCAGTATCCTCATCAGCATGTACAGAGCAGTAGGGATCAGTATCCTCATCAGCATGTACAGAGCAGTAGGGATCAGTATCCTCATCAGCATGTACAGAGCAGTAGGGATCAGTATCCTCATCAGCATGTACAGAGCAGTAGGGATCAGTATCCTCATCAGCATGTACAGAGCAGTAGGGATCAGTATCCTCATCAGCATGTACAGAGCAGTAGGGATCAGTATCCTCATCAGCATGTACAGAGCAGTAGGGATCAGTATCCTCATCAGCATGTACAGAGCAGTAGGGATCAGTATCCTCATCAGCATGTACAGAGCAGTAGGGATCAGTATCCTCATCAGCATGTACAGAGCAGTAGGGATCAGTATCCTCATCAGCATGTACAGAGCAGTAGGGATCAGTATCCTCATCAGCATGTACAGAGCAGTAGGGATCAGTATCCTCATCAGCATGTACAGAGCAGTAGGGATCAGTATCCTCATCAGCATGTACAGAGCAGTAGGGATCAGTATCCTCATCAGCATGTACAGAGCAGTAGGGATCAGTATCCTCATCAGCATGTACAGAGCAGTAGGGATCAGTATCCTCATCAGCATGTACAGAGCAGTAGGGATCAGTATCCTCATCAGCATGTACAGAGCAGTAGGGATCAGTATCCTCATCAGCATGTACAGAGCAGTAGGGATCAGTATCCTCATCAGCATGTACAGAGCAGTAGGGATCAGTATCCTCATCAGCATGTACAGAGCAGTAGGGATCAGTATCCTCATCAGCATGTACAGAGCAGTAGGGATCAGTATCCTCATCAGCATGTACAGAGCAGTAGGGATCAGTATCCTCATCAGCATGTACAGAGCAGTAGGGATCAGTATCCTCATCAGCATGTACAGAGCAGTAGGGATCAGTATCCTCATCAGCATGTACAGAGCAGTAGGGATCAGTATCCTCATCAGCATGTACAGAGCAGTAGGGATCAGTATCCTCATCAGCATGTACAGAGCAGTAGGGATCAGTATCCTCATCAGCATGTACAGAGCAGTAGGGATCAGTATCCTCATCAGCATGTACAGAGCAGTAGGGATCAGTATCCTCATCAGCATGTACAGAGCAGTAGGGATCAGTATCCTCATCAGCATGTACAGAGCAGTAGGGATCAGTATCCTCATCAGCATGTACAGAGCAGTAGGGATCAGTATCCTCATCAGCATGTACAGAGCAGTAGGGATCAGTATCCTCATCAGCATGTACAGAGCAGTAGGGATCAGTATCCTCATCAGCATGTACAGAGCAGTAGGGATCAGTATCCTCATCAGCATGTACAGAGCAGTAGGGATCAGTATCCTCATCAGCATGTACAGAGCAGTAGGGATCAGTATCCTCATCAGCATGTACAGAGCAGTAGGGATCAGTATCCTCATCAGCATGTACAGAGCAGTAGGGATCAGTATCCTCATCAGCATGTACAGAGCAGTAGGGATCAGTATCCTCATCAGCATGTACAGAGCAGTAGGGATCAGTATCCTCATCAGCATGTACAGAGCAGTAGGGATCAGTATCCTCATCAGCATGTACAGAGCAGTAGGGATCAGTATCCTCATCAGCATGTACAGAGCAGTAGGGATCAGTATCCTCATCAGCATGTACAGAGCAGTAGGGATCAGTATCCTCATCAGCATGTACAGAGCAGTAGGGATCAGTATCCTCATCAGCATGTACAGAGCAGTAGGGATCAGTATCCTCATCAGCATGTACAGAGCAGTAGGGATCAGTATCCTCATCAGCATGTACAGAGCAGTAGGGATCAGTATCCTCATCAGCATGTACAGAGCAGTAGGGATCAGTATCCTCATCAGCATGTACAGAGCAGTAGGGATCAGTATCCTCATCAGCATGTACAGAGCAGTAGGGATCAGTATCCTCATCAGCATGTACAGAGCAGTAGGGATCAGTATCCTCATCAGCATGTACAGAGCAGTAGGGATCAGTATCCTCATCAGCATGTACAGAGCAGTAGGGATCAGTATCCTCATCAGCATGTACAGAGCAGTAGGGATCAGTATCCTCATCAGCATGTACAGAGCAGTAGGGATCAGTATCCTCATCAGCATGTACAGAGCAGTAGGGATCAGTATCCTCATCAGCATGTACAGAGCAGTAGGGATCAGTATCCTCATCAGCATGTACAGAGCAGTAGGGATCAGTATCCTCATCAGCATGTACAGAGCAGTAGGGATCAGTATCCTCATCAGCATGTACAGAGCAGTAGGGATCAGTATCCTCATCAGCATGTACAGAGCAGTAGGGATCAGTATCCTCATCAGCATGTACAGAGCAGTAGGGATCAGTATCCTCATCAGCATGTACAGAGCAGTAGGGATCAGTATCCTCATCAGCATGTACAGAGCAGTAGGGATCAGTATCCTCATCAGCATGTACAGAGCAGTAGGGATCAGTATCCTCATCAGCATGTACAGAGCAGTAGGGATCAGTATCCTCATCAGCATGTACAGAGCAGTAGGGATCAGTATCCTCATCAGCATGTACAGAGCAGTAGGGATCAGTATCCTCATCAGCATGTACAGAGCAGTAGGGATCAGTATCCTCATCAGCATGTACAGAGCAGTAGGGATCAGTATCCTCATCAGCATGTACAGAGCAGTAGGGATCAGTATCCTCATCAGCATGTACAGAGCAGTAGGGATCAGTATCCTCATCAGCATGTACAGAGCAGTAGGGATCAGTATCCTCATCAGCATGTACAGAGCAGTAGGGATCAGTATCCTCATCAGCATGTACAGAGCAGTAGGGATCAGTATCCTCATCAGCATGTACAGAGCAGTAGGGATCAGTATCCTCATCAGCATGTACAGAGCAGTAGGGATCAGTATCCTCATCAGCATGTACAGAGCAGTAGGGATCAGTATCCTCATCAGCATGTACAGAGCAGTAGGGATCAGTATCCTCATCAGCATGTACAGAGCAGTAGGGATCAGTATCCTCATCAGCATGTACAGAGCAGTAGGGATCAGTATCCTCATCAGCATGTACAGAGCAGTAGGGATCAGTATCCTCATCAGCATGTACAGAGCAGTAGGGATCAGTATCCTCATCAGCATGTACAGAGCAGTAGGGATCAGTATCCTCATCAGCATGTACAGAGCAGTAGGGATCAGTATCCTCATCAGCATGTACAGAGCAGTAGGGATCAGTATCCTCATCAGCATGTACAGAGCAGTAGGGATCAGTATCCTCATCAGCATGTACAGAGCAGTAGGGATCAGTATCCTCATCAGCATGTACAGAGCAGTAGGGATCAGTATCCTCATCAGCATGTACAGAGCAGTAGGGATCAGTATCCTCATCAGCATGTACAGAGCAGTAGGGATCAGTATCCTCATCAGCATGTACAGAGCAGTAGGGATCAGTATCCTCATCAGCATGTACAGAGCAGTAGGGATCAGTATCCTCATCAGCATGTACAGAGCAGTAGGGATCAGTATCCTCATCAGCATGTACAGAGCAGTAGGGATCAGTATCCTCATCAGCATGTACAGAGCAGTAGGGATCAGTATCCTCATCAGCATGTACAGAGCAGTAGGGATCAGTATCCTCATCAGCATGTACAGAGCAGTAGGGATCAGTATCCTCATCAGCATGTACAGAGCAGTAGGGATCAGTATCCTCATCAGCATGTACAGAGCAGTAGGGATCAGTATCCTCATCAGCATGTACAGAGCAGTAGGGATCAGTATCCTCATCAGCATGTACAGAGCAGTAGGGATCAGTATCCTCATCAGCATGTACAGAGCAGTAGGGATCAGTATCCTCATCAGCATGTACAGAGCAGTAGGGATCAGTATCCTCATCAGCATGTACAGAGCAGTAGGGATCAGTATCCTCATCAGCATGTACAGAGCAGTAGGGATCAGTATCCTCATCAGCATGTACAGAGCAGTAGGGATCAGTATCCTCATCAGCATGTACAGAGCAGTAGGGATCAGTATCCTCATCAGCATGTACAGAGCAGTAGGGATCAGTATCCTCATCAGCATGTACAGAGCAGTAGGGATCAGTATCCTCATCAGCATGTACAGAGCAGTAGGGATCAGTATCCTCATCAGCATGTACAGAGCAGTAGGGATCAGTATCCTCATCAGCATGTACAGAGCAGTAGGGATCAGTATCCTCATCAGCATGTACAGAGCAGTAGGGATCAGTATCCTCATCAGCATGTACAGAGCAGTAGGGATCAGTATCCTCATCAGCATGTACAGAGCAGTAGGGATCAGTATCCTCATCAGCATGTACAGAGCAGTAGGGATCAGTATCCTCATCAGCATGTACAGAGCAGTAGGGATCAGTATCCTCATCAGCATGTACAGAGCAGTAGGGATCAGTATCCTCATCAGCATGTACAGAGCAGTAGGGATCAGTATCCTCATCAGCATGTACAGAGCAGTAGGGATCAGTATCCTCATCAGCATGTACAGAGCAGTAGGGATCAGTATCCTCATCAGCATGTACAGAGCAGTAGGGATCAGTATCCTCATCAGCATGTACAGAGCAGTAGGGATCAGTATCCTCATCAGCATGTACAGAGCAGTAGGGATCAGTATCCTCATCAGCATGTACAGAGCAGTAGGGATCAGTATCCTCATCAGCATGTACAGAGCAGTAGGGATCAGTATCCTCATCAGCATGTACAGAGCAGTAGGGATCAGTATCCTCATCAGCATGTACAGAGCAGTAGGGATCAGTATCCTCATCAGCATGTACAGAGCAGTAGGGATCAGTATCCTCATCAGCATGTACAGAGCAGTAGGGATCAGTATCCTCATCAGCATGTACAGAGCAGTAGGGATCAGTATCCTCATCAGCATGTACAGAGCAGTAGGGATCAGTATCCTCATCAGCATGTACAGAGCAGTAGGGATCAGTATCCTCATCAGCATGTACAGAGCAGTAGGGATCAGTATCCTCATCAGCATGTACAGAGCAGTAGGGATCAGTATCCTCATCAGCATGTACAGAGCAGTAGGGATCAGTATCCTCATCAGCATGTACAGAGCAGTAGGGATCAGTATCCTCATCAGCATGTACAGAGCAGTAGGGATCAGTATCCTCATCAGCATGTACAGAGCAGTAGGGATCAGTATCCTCATCAGCATGTACAGAGCAGTAGGGATCAGTATCCTCATCAGCATGTACAGAGCAGTAGGGATCAGTATCCTCATCAGCATGTACAGAGCAGTAGGGATCAGTATCCTCATCAGCATGTACAGAGCAGTAGGGATCAGTATCCTCATCAGCATGTACAGAGCAGTAGGGATCAGTATCCTCATCAGCATGTACAGAGCAGTAGGGATCAGTATCCTCATCAGCATGTACAGAGCAGTAGGGATCAGTATCCTCATCAGCATGTACAGAGCAGTAGGGATCAGTATCCTCATCAGCATGTACAGAGCAGTAGGGATCAGTATCCTCATCAGCATGTACAGAGCAGTAGGGATCAGTATCCTCATCAGCATGTACAGAGCAGTAGGGATCAGTATCCTCATCAGCATGTACAGAGCAGTAGGGATCAGTATCCTCATCAGCATGTACAGAGCAGTAGGGATCAGTATCCTCATCAGCATGTACAGAGCAGTAGGGATCAGTATCGTCATCAGCATGTACAGAGCAGTAGGGATCAGTATCGTCATCAGCATGTACAGAGCAGTAGGGATCTGTAGGAAAGTTACCAACCTCAGAGATAACAATATCATCTTTATATAGGGAGCAGTAGGAGACACAGAGCTATATACACAACGCTCCTATATACACACTGTTCGGTGGCCACCATGAACATTCTCCTATATACACACTGCTCCTATATACACACTGCTCGGTGGCCACCATGAACGTGCTCCTATATACACACTGCTCCTATATACACACTGCTCCTATATACACAGTGCTCGGTGATTTGCATCCAGGGACCTCCTTTACTGTCTACGCTGCTGTTTTCTACCTCCTAAACGAGACCTTTATTTGGTTTTGTTTGGTTCCAGGTGAAGGGTCATCTCGAGGAGGGAGCAGCGGATCTAGAGAGTTATCAGGAATGATTGTGTATCATTGTGCCATGTATTGTCCTCCAGGTGTAACGTCCTCCCCTGTCTACACCTCTCGTATCACAGGCGTATTAATTAGACGTTGCGATGTTTCCCTTCAGCTGCGTGTTTGCAGAGTGAATCCCCCGCGGTCACAATATGCAGCAAAGGATTTATTTTCGGCCATGTGATTGTTCAATTCCTCGCTGCCCTTTTCTCTGAACCGGCCGCGGTCTCTGTGACATTAGAGATGGCGCTTTAGAGAGTCTCAACCCGCGGGGCATTGTCTCCAGTGTATGACTGTGTGCAGACATAACCAGATAATCATATCAGTGGACAATTCATTGGGCCAGACTGCGAGGCCCGGCCACCCTTATGAATTGCACATAGAGAATTTGGATATTTTGTTACGTCTCTCTAAGTATGTTCCCGTTCACCGGGTCGCTGGACTCGCAATCGCCCCGTTAGAGATCGCTTCATGGGTTCAGCCAATAAACAACTTTATCCGTAACATAGTTGACGTTTAGAGATAATTGCAATAAATTTACCCCAAGCAGAAAGAACTTTCCAAGCGACTATATTCCGAGTGCAATAAAGGATAATGTGTCCGCCCGTCACCGCGGACTGAATTCACGTATTATCACTAATCTCGGACCAGAGATCTTATCGTGTAAGCTGCGTTTTGAAGAGCGATCTGCGCTAATTCTTCCCGTTTTCCTAAATACATAATGGAAAGTAAGAAAAAAAAAATAATAGAGAGAAGAGAAACGCGGAGAGATGAGGTTTCCGCCCTAATTGCTCAGCGCCTTTCATCCACTCCCAGCTAGGATTGTGAAGAGTGTTAGCGGAGGCTGAACAATGCAGCTTTTCATTAGTTCCTCTTTGCGGAGCACAAAAGGCGGCTTTGGAAGGAATTTAATTTGCAGGTGGAGAGTAGATAAAAGGTGCTAACGCCTCTCTTATTCTTCTGCTCAGGTGACCCTTACCCCGTTCAGCTGATTCCAACAACCATGGCGGCAGCTGCTGCGGCAACTCCGGGACTGGGTCCTCTACAGTTACAGGTGAGTCCCGAGACGCCATGTCAGATCTGGCGGAGGGGGGTATATATATATACCCTTGTTTTGTAACCCCTGCAGCAGTATTGTAACCCCTGCAGCATGAGCAATCGTTGTGTTTACCAGGGGCCAATCAGGGGCTTACCCATTCCCTGCCAGACGGGCACAGTGCCTGGGCAGACTGGATAGGCCGCAAGGCTCTTATCTGCCGTCGCTCTCTATGTGCGGATCTGGTTATTTCGAGCCAGCGTGCAGGGGGAAGGGAGGTGAATTGTACAGGGGGGGCTTCGTTATCTGTATTTTCACGCTGTCCGCATTTTCAGTGAGGGTGGTGCTGTCCTGTGCTCGTCACCCTGTTATGAGTCCTTTTACCTGCTCAGGAGTTTGGATGCCGCAGAGTGGAATTTACCCGGTTGATTTGGGGCAATTTGGTACTTTTCGCAATGCTCAGAAAACAGGTGAATAGCTGAGATATAACAATTGCGCGTGTCTTTGTTGTATGACTGGGCGTCGCTGTAACAGGTAACGGTGGATCCGCGCCTAACTCACCCGTCCTGCCTCGCAGCCCTGCCCACGTTTTAAGGAGCCTAAGGGCACTAAAGAATGCCAAAGCGTTCCTTAACGAACCGTTCTTAAGAAGATCCCTTCCCCCGCCCCCCCGGCTCATTTAAATCCCTTCCCCCTCCCACTCTTCTTAAAAAAGTACAGAGTCTGTGGTGGCCTTCTTATATAAAATGCATGCTGTCTTTCCAGACCGTATGTATCAATCTATGTACCTACATGGCATATAGATTGCATGTTACCCACTTCACGTGCGTCGTAGGTTATTTCTTAAATCTACACACCGAAGAAGTCGCAGCTTGTAAGGTGTGAACGCGTTCTGACAAAGCTAATCTCTGCCGGAGCTGGCGCACTTCTCTAAAGATGCAATGTAGCTGCAATTCTGCGACAGATGGCGAATCATTTCCGCCTGCCTGTGAATCCGGTCTGGTGAAGAAGAAGTGACGCATTGTCGCATTTCCTGTACCGTGTGAATGTTGCGCCATATAACGTCCGGATGCAGAGCACAATGACTCCTCTTCGGCCTTTATTGGCTCAGACCGCGCCTCATTCCCGATCATCGGAAAGCCATCTGTGCCGCAGTGCTTAGTGCTCTGTGTGTGGTGAAACGCGTTGTAGAGGAAGCCGCTGACGCCAGCGTTTATAAACCTTCTGCAGACTAGAATTGCTGTCATGGAAATGGACGCTAGCGATGTCCTGGCCGTGAATCGCTCCTCAGAGAGAGAGAGAATTAGGGTTGTGTAATCGTGCGTCCTTTAGTACACATCATATACAATCGATCCAGTGACACTCCTGAAGATGAAATAGATTGTAGGCTCTTATTTATGTTTGAACGTATCATTCGATGACTCTGCGGCACCGTCCAGCGAATGAGCGTTCCTTTAAGGGCTCGATCCGCCGCTCGCGCCCTTCGCTCATCAATACATGGCATTTTCTGGACACGTTATTCCGCGTCGCAGAGATTTTAATCTGCGGAGACGCTGAATTCACAATACATTTGTTCCCGTTTCCTGGCCAATGGCTTATTAATCAAAACACAACAATAGCGCTGATTAATTGGCACCTATACAAGTGAGCGTAGCGGGCACAGTGGCACATCGGAGAGATGGGGTGAGAAGGGCACTGCAGCTGTTGGCTGCCATACATTTCCAATCTGAGCAGTGTGACGATGACATTGAGTACGAGGCTCTCCTCGCCCTGAGACATCGCACCTTTGCTGCTTCTCCGAGCGTCCTCGTCCAAAAGGAAAGACCAGAAAAACGTTTTTTTCCTGATAATTATTTACCGCCGGTCGTTTACTTTCTGCCAACAACATTCCAGGGCCACTGCGGGCAAATCCCATCGCGGGTTGAACCTGTGACTGTGACGCTCTTGTCGTTGGTAAGTTAAAGGGCGCATCGGTAATACCGTTTACGTAAGTCCTGAAATAGAGTCTCGCAGCGTGCAGACTGTAGGATTGCCTGGTCTCTGTCACGATTTCACACCATGGACTGATTCCAGAATGGCGTGTGACGTGACGTTCTGCACATGTGCGAACATGGCGGTTACGCACGGTAATCATCTCCTCAAGATGGGCCATATCCAAACTTACAATGTCGATGTCCTCGGAGCACTGACGGAATCCAGCCTTCCATGCAAGGTCCGCACCTTAAAACTACCTCATTTTTATGTGAGGAGGCTTAAAGCACGGGCCCTGAACCGTAAATTCGCTGGTTAGTACCGAGGACACTTACATACGTCCCCCCCTCTCCCACATAGCAGAAGCGCTTACTGATTCGCCATCGGAAATAGACCCAGGACGGAACCCTGCAACCGGATCTGTCCTGGGAGCACTGCGATCGTAAACACGCTGTTCACAAAAAGCGACATTTTCATACAACAAATCGTCTCTATAATCTCTCTGAATATAAAATTCCTCTCTGTCGGTCGTCTATACGTGGCCCGTATCGTCTTCTAGATCTGTCATCACGAGTAAACGATTTCCCGGTAATTTATAGAATGGGTGTCTTCGGCACCTGCGCTCATTGACCGGTGGGTACTGGCAGGTAAATACCGGATGAATGAAGCGGCATTTTAACGTGAAATTCCGGTAAAGTAACAGCCAGGAGCGCTCACAAGCGGCTCGGTCATTTCCCACGCTGGGGCTGCGCTCGGTCATACGGGGCCCACCGGCATCCCTGCAATATTTGCATACAGAATAATAGAGTCGAGCAACAACAACGCGGTGACACAAGAAGCATCCGGCGTTCTGGAGAATTTAGGTCGGCTCGGTCGTCCTCCGCCATGGCCCTCGGCCCACATGAGTTGGAATTAAAACCCATTCAAAGGTTTTGCCCGGGGGGTAGATGCTGCTCTGAGTCTCTGACAGAGACATCGCCCCCCAGAAGGCTCCCTGAAGCTTTCTGACATTTGGACAAAGAGAATGGCAAAATCCCGGCTTAACCCTCTCCTACCCGCCCTCTATTCTCTCATTCCCTTTATTACAGAGTGCGGACGGGCGCAGAATGATCAGGGACAAAGCAGAACATTAAGTCACGGTGATGACTGGGTAACCCTACACGTACCAGCGGCTCCGCCTTAACCCTACACGTACCAGCGGCTTAGCCTTAACCCTACACGTACCAGCGGCTCCGCCTTAACCCTACACGTACCAGCGGCTCCGCCTTAACCCTACACGTACCAGCAGCTCCGCCTTAACCCTACACGTACCAGCGGCTCCGCCTTAACCCTACACGTACCAGCGGCTCCGCCTTAACCCTACACGTACCAGCGGCTCCGCCTTAACCCTACACGTACCAGCGGCTCCGCCTTAACCCTACACGTACCAGCGGCTCCGCCTTAACCCTACACGTACCAGCGGCTCCGCCTTAACCCTACACGTACCAGCGGCTCCGCCTTAACCCTACACGTACCAGCGGCTCCGCCTTAACCCTACACGTACCAGCGGCTCCGCCTTAACCCTACACGTACCAGCGGCTCCGCCTTAACCCTACACGTACCAGCGGCTCCGCCTTAACCCTACACGTACCAGCGGCTCCGCCTTAACCCTACACGTACCAGCGGCTCCGCCTTAACCCTACACGTACCAGCGGCTCCGCCTTAACCCTACACGTACCAGCGGCTCCGCCTTAACCCTACACGTACCAGCGGCTCCGCCTTAACCCTACACGTACCAGCGGCTCCGCCTTAACCCTACACGTACCAGCGGCTCCGCCTTAACCCTACACGTACCAGCGGCTCCGCCTTAACCCTACACGTACCAGCGGCTCCGCCTTAACCCTACACGTACCAGCGGCTCCGCCTTAACCCTACACGTACCAGCGGCTCCGCCTTAACCCTACACGTACCAGCGGCTCCGCCTTAACCCTACACGTACCAGCGGCTCCGCCTTAACCCTACACGTACCAGCGGCTCCGCCTTAACCCTACACGTACCAGCGGCTCCGCCTTAACCCTACACGTACCAGCGGCTCCGCCTTAACCCTACACGTACCAGCGGCTCCGCCTTAACCCTACACGTACCAGCGGCTCCGCCTTAACCCTACACGTACCAGCGGCTCCGCCTTAACCCTACACGTACCAGCGGCTCCGCCTTAACCCTACACGTACCAGCGGCTCCGCCTTAACCCTACACGTACCAGCGGCTCCCATATCTTAGGCCACGTTAGTATCTCAGAACACACACTATATACTTTCCCCTACACACACATACACACGCACACACACACACAGTTACACATATCTTAGGCCACGTTAGTATCTCAGAACACACACTATATACTTTCCCCTACACACACATACACACGCACACACACACACAGTTACACATATCTTAGGCCACATTAGTATCTCAGAACACATACACTCTCATTGTGTACCTACACACACACACACACACACAGTTACACATATCTTAGGCCACGTTAGTATCTCAGAACACACACTATATACTTTCCCCTACACACACACACACACGCACACACACACACAGTTACACATATCTTAGGCCACGTTAGTATCTCAGAACACACACTATATACTTTCCCCTACACACACATACACACGCACACACACACACAGTTACACATATCTTAGGCCACGTTAGTATCTCAGAACACACACACTCTCATTGTGTAACTTCACGCACGCTAGTGACGGGAGTCGCGGATCAGCCCTGGGGTCGGTGTGTACATGGCGGCGCTGGCTGTCATTCATGGCTGGTTCGTACTCACAGAAGATAATGTCATAATTAGTGTGAGCGAATCGTTTTTATCTGTCACTATGCCCTTTAATCCATCAATCACTTGGTGCGTCCGTGCCGCGCACAATGTCCTCTCTCTGCGTCCGGCGATAATGGCAGCGAGCTGTCAGCCTGGGATTTCTCCTCCTGGCGGCATTGTATTCGGTCTCTGGAAAATGTCACTAAATAACACGGATGAAAGGAAGGCGCGGCGCAGGGTCAGGATGCGTTCTCGCGTACGTACAACGCCTTTCACCAATTCCCAGCGGCAGCGCGGGCTATCGCTAAACGGATCCGGATCCGAGCAGTAAAGATGGCGCCTCCGATAAGGAACGCTTTACACGTCACCCGGAGAATGACAAAATGCGACTTTTCCTGGGCCTTTGAGACGAGTGCGCTAAAGCGGCGTAAATCTGCGGATTTTCCAGTGCGTCAAGGTCTTCGAGAATACCGCTGCCATCTGTCGCGTCACAGACGTCGACGTCCCAATTATAGCTCATGTTTTAAACCAGCGTCGTCTACTTTCTAATTCTTTTCTTTTCGATCGAGAAGAAGAAATCGATGGCGACAATGGGGGCGTGGCTTAATTACATATGGGAAGCCCCATTCCCTGTCAATCGCTACTGTAATCCCTAGTATTGACATCAAGCCCCGCCCATCCCTAGTAATTCTAGGGGCCAGATTTACTAAACTGCGGGTTTGGAAAGTGGAGATGTTGCCCATAGCAACCAATCAGATTGTAGCTCTCACATTCTTTTTACATGCTAGAGAAAGGCAGCTAAAATCTGATTGGTTGCTATGGGCAACATCTCCACGTTTCTAAACCCACAGCTTAGTAAATCTGGCCCTAAGGATTACTATAACGAGAGCCAGGGAGTCAGGATTTGCGGGAGATTTGCCGGCTTTCCTGAGAGTCTCCCGGATATTCCGGGAGAGTCTGCGACCCCGTTTTAAGGAATCTCATTAGCTTATAACAACCGGAATTACTTCATTAACAAAACGAGCGCTGGGTAAATACAAGGAACAAAAAAACTGACCCGGCGCTCCATACCAAATAACATAAAGCACCGGGGGCCAGATTTACTCAACTGCGGAAAAGGAAAAAAAAGTGGAGATGTTGCCCATAGCAACCAATCAGATTCTAGCTGACATTCTCTAGTATGCAATAGGAAAGTGAGAGCTGGAATCTGATTGTCCTTTTGAGAAGTTTAGTAAATGAGGTCCTGTGTGACAGCACGTATAGTGCACCATATAGCTACATTGCGTTAATCTGGCCTGCACCATGTCCTGATACACTGCTTAGTGTGGATAACCAGTCCTGTTACTGTTCATTCTCATTTCCTCCGTTCATTAGGCCATCATTTCATCGTCTACTCCTCGCTGCGCCATCTCTCTCATCTCGCTCTATAGGGGATTTACTGGGATTTGGAACTGGGAGCAATAGATTTTTTTCATATATTTTTTTCTCTCAAGCTGGACCAATATTCAGATAACGGAGCCAAATCCCGAGTATTAATGAGGCACAAGTGCCAAGGATTGTTGATTACCAAGTACATCCCTGCAATTATATCATTTATTATGTTCAGTTAATTTGTGTTTATTTAAAGCTCAGCCTGCAAGATCAATATATGTGTGTGCGTCATCTATTAATACTGTATGTGTGTGTATATATATATTTATTATTATTATATTATATATTATTACACACACACAGTCTCTACACAAGTTATTAGGTGTCTTTATTGGTGCAGCCTGAGACCTGCTCAGTAATTG